>JASPKZ010006689.1:0-47361 GCA_030220185.1 Diploptera punctata | reverse complement strand
TATATTTTGTGCTGCAAAGTATCTCGAAGCCTCGCTCTGCGCATGAGTCGTAAGAATTCTTCCCACGAGAGTGATACATACGGTTTAGGGAATAAACAGGATGAAAATCCTACAAATTATGAATATGAAGAAGATCTCTTTCTAAACCCTCATTTAAAACGTTAACTGATGTTTTAAATAAAGTGAACAATGTATCAAATTTAAATAATTATTTGTTTGTGTATCTGGAAACTGGCGGGTGGCATCGGACTATCAACATTTTGAACCTACTCTTACAGTATAACTAGGCCTACGCTGCCATGAACCTGCGGAACTGATAGAGGCGTCACAGGGAGCGGAGATTTAGGTTCTAGAAGTTAATACTGCAACATAGTATAGCGATAAAATTAATTTGATCCAATCAGCTGATTTGTTTTTGTAATATAAGTTACAAAATAGTTTCTCAGTAATGTTTGTGTGTGATCTAGCAATATTACATTTATATTAAACAGCTTACTTTCAAATTATAAATGAATAATGTTCTATTTAGTTTATCGAGATATATTTTTGTAACTTACATTATTTTAAAAATCAGCTGATTGAATACTGTATAAATTCTTATTTGCTTTCTACTTCTTGAAATTAGGCCTTTTGACCTGTTTTCACATCAAGTAGGATTTAATGAACCCTCTCATCTAGTAAATGGGTGTCCAACACTTCTATGTCCTATTGGTTTGTACTTTAATAACAGCTGAGGGATTCTATCTGTAGGCATTCTTTTAACATATTGTTTATTTTTTATTATTTCACTCACCTCATACTTCATAATTCATAGCAGACCCAGGGTTTCTTCACATCTTTTGTGACATTCTCAATGCTGCGTCACGCTCACAACTGACATCCAACGGCCTTCTATCCTGCAGACTGACCTCCGCGCCATCTGGTGCCCGACCGAAGAATTTCCAAATCAGTCCTCTCTCCTTATAATCGGGTATTTCAAAATTCATAGTTGTATTTTCTTTCTTGCATATGTAAATTTTAAAAAATAAACAATATTAAAAAACCTCATAGTGTTATTTCCTATCTACATAACTTAATTCTTTTAACATGTTCTTACCAGTTGTTTCTCATGTTGTCAATTCTATTTGTTAAATTAAAAATATTTAAGTATTTTCTGATATCTTCACTTCTTTTTCAGATCAAAATTCTCACACCTGCTACTGAACGTAAGAACTTCATTTCTGCAGTTTCTACATTCATTTTATCACTATACTGTCTTGCAGTCTTAACTTATAAAACCTAAAACTCCGCTCCCTGTGAGATAGAGCCTGGGTCTATTTGCAGAAGCTTCAACACCAACTGACATACCCGCACTAACACAATTTGAAAATTCCATTTCTCAGAAAGACATTAGTGTTTTATGTGCTTATTAAAAATACATAAAAACTTTTTTTAAGTTCATACGTATGTTGCGAACTTGACAACTAAAATAGAATAGAATAGATTTATTTAGCCTGGTTCTCTTGCAATTTCGATTCAGTATGCTCAAGGCCACATGGGATTAAGCTCTCCAAACATTCCTATATCAATCATACACTTTATAATTTACCTTCCTCAAATCATAGTTAATGTAATTCTCCCACTTCATTCTTGGTCCACCTACTGGACGCTTTCATCTCATTTTCCTACAATGAGTTTTTATGTTCGTATTTCATTCCCCATTCGTTCAACATGTCCTGCCCACCCCAGTCTATGCAATTTAAGATTTTACTGTTTTTAATACATCTGGTTTTCCATAAAGATCATGCGATTCACTGTCATATAGTCTTCTTCATTCATCTGTCTGTTGGTCTCTCTCTGTTTCAAAAATGTTTCCAACAACTTTATAAACACTTTTCCTCCCCCCTTAAAGTAATAGTCATTGTTTCGGTATCTATTTCATATAAGTTTTATATGTTTTCACTTTTTTTACCAAAATCCCTGTAAACCGTAATAGCACGCATTTCCAGAATTGAACCTATCTTTACTTTCTTTGTGCATCTCATTCCTGTTTGTGATTATTGTTCCTAGGTATTTGAATTCAGCCACTTCCTCAAAATTTGCCTCATTTGCCATTACTTGTCCATTTCTGTTATATAATGTATTTCTTTGTGTGAATATATATAGTTTTATTGATGTTTACTTCCAGCACCAATTTCTTAGTGTTACTAAATAGAGTGGGCATGTTGGCCCGTAGTGTCTCCTCACTATTGTCTAATAGTACTACATCATTAGCGTACACTAACAGCTTATTAGGCCTTCTTTATCCTCTAAAGATTTGATGACATGCTCTAGTACAAAATTTGAATAATGAATTTCAAAGTATCTGAAAACTGTTTGCCTACCTGCATCCTACTCTTTGTACCATTTAGACAAGTTGGATAATGTTGATATAATTTCTAATGGAATTTAGATTGTACCTGACTTGAAGAGAAGAAACTTGTACCTTAATATCTTGTAATGAAAACAGACAGACGTGTGAGAGCATAAACTGTACATGAACATGCGTTGCCATGGTAACCCGATTATTGCAGTCAATTTGAAAACTGAATAACAGGTGCTTACACTGTTAAAAATGAAATGACATGAAAAAAGGTAAAAATGGCAATCATGTTAACATGGACAACGTACAAAATATATAATTTTACGAAAGTATTTGAGAAATTAATGTCTGAACATTGACAGGCCCCGTGGCCTTGTAGTCAGCGTTCCAGATATCCCGGGGTTAGATTCCTGAAATTGTACATCAGGCTTTTTGTCTAATGTTTTATATGCTCAATCGATACATCCTGACGAGAGCTGACGATTGAAACTCAAACGAACGTCATAACTTGTCTGAGTCAAAATTTATACTAAACGAAAATTATGTGACGCAGCGAAACGACCTCAAAATGGCGGCGCTCACTCCGCCGCCACGCGCGATGCATCACAGTCCGGAGTTAAGGTTAAGAATTGTTTGATCCTTTATCTATGGAGGGACGTAATTACATGTTGGATGTAGGTGATAGACATGTAGCTACAACACCAAAGTGTATCCCCCGATTTTGTTATCATTAGTTGTCTGAATTGTGGACGCTATTTTAAACACGTATTCACGTCAAAAATGTCAAGAAAGGAAAAAGAAAATTAAGAAAAAATACAAGAAAGTCAGATGTAAAGTGGCTCCACTGCAGGCCCATCTAGGCCTACATTCTAATTCTACACCAACTTTGTTTTATCTTTTAATTGGAACTTACCTCGTATTTTAGCGAAATTTAACATACAATCACAGCTTCATTATCGCTTTTACTTATTCATTTACGTCTAAAAACAAAATATGTTGATTCCTCATTTTTCTGAAATAAAGGAACGCGAAATTGTAATTATTTTATAGCAAAACAAATGTTGAAGTAGTATTCCAGCCGTAACCACGTGACCGTGATGCTATTGTTGAACCGTGATGTTCAAATGTCGTGGCCTATTTTATTGAGTGTTTTTTTCGCATTGTTATCTTTAAAAAAACGCAATAAATAGTTCTATATGTAGGGCAACTTTGACCAGCCTCATGGACTAGAGGATAATTTAAATATTTCATTTGATGCTAATCTTGTTACATAAATAAATAGAACAAGTATACCTCCTAAGAAAATTAAAAATAAAATATATGAAAATCAGAATGATTGATAGGTTAATCCTGTTAATATTGAAATAAATGTAGTTTGACTACAGTTGATGAGGTCCCGGGTTCAATTCGCGGTCAATCCATAGCCATTTTTTCTTAAAGGGAATTATTCCTGTGGTTGCCCATGTTGTGGAATTTAGGTTAAACACTTCTCTGGCGCTTCATCATCATTTATCATCCATCATATCATCGGGGTAACGTAACTCCGTCTTCCAGGTGCCCCAACTTAAGAAATGGATTACAGTTCTGCCAAAGCCAGGGGAGAAAGCCAGAAATGACATAAGACATAACCTGGTGGCGTTAGACAAAACAAATATGTAGTGCAACAGGTGTATAGTAATGTAGGAGCAAGAAAATTATGAATTTACAAGTAATTTATTAACAGTTTTACGATTTACCCGAAACAAGACAAAACATTAGTCATTTTTTGTCAGTTCATATTAGAGTAATCTGAGGCGAATAAAAGCAGGTTATGGAGGAGGAATATAATATAACCTACTCGGAGATCAGCGCCCCTAGCGTTAAACAAACTCAATGAGTATTTAGTATTTATGGATTAGTTTTTTCTCATTTATTAAACCAACCAATTTGACAAAGGGTACCCACGGTCTCGGACGAAAAATATATCATTATCAGTTGTTAAATTTCTTCCATTTAATTAATTTACAGTTTTTTTTTTGCATTGAAGGTGAAATTATTTCTGCTACATATCCGACATTTTATACTGTTCATAGTTTAAAATTGGTTTAGTGTCGTGTTTAGAAAACTAGAATGAAGACCTCCTATCAAACACCACAACATGAGCCTCTTGGAAATGGCTGATGTGTACGTAAAACAATAGACATGCGAATTGTTCAGTTTACTATTCAGGGAACAAATTGTCCAAAAGAACCTGTTTGTGCAAATAATTCCACATTTTTGAACATATACATAGCCTACTGTACAAAGACGACCTGTCGGTACTTTGGAACATGCACGCACTTTACAAGGTCACGGACTTCTTCGGCGAATGAGGAATCAGCCCAATATTCTTAATTAATAGTGGGTAAAATTAATCAGTAAAATTATTTAAATTAGCTTAAAATTATACAACGATGTATACAAAATAAATTATGGTTATGCATGATTTGTTTTCACTCCAGTCCGACGCATTTAAATAAACTGGCATACAACATTTAATTTCACCAATTAAGGGGTTAATCTCTCCCTTTTTAGGCACTACTTTTAGGTCTCTTGTGTCACCCGGACACAGATCATGTTAATTTAATAAATATAACTACAGGGTGCGGCCTAAGTCAACCAGTGCACATGGTTACAAGATAAAAATCAGATTGGTTGAAACAGGGGTTTGAATACGGGACCTTGATGATATAATCTCAAACACTACTGCTTGAGGTGATTTTGAAGGATAAAGTTTTCAGTACAAAACCACTTAACCTGCAACATTTACGGGATTTGATTGAACAGGAATTTGAAAACACTTTTGTTAATAATGGGAAATTGTGTGACACCATCTGGAAATCAGTGTTGAAACATCATAAATGCTTTAACAACAATGGTGGTGACTTTGAAAAATTTCTGTAGTTTTTTGTATAGTTGTAAGCTTCATAAAATAATATATTTGAATTTTCGGTTAACTGACTTCTGCTGCACCCTGTATTTGGGAACATTTTCGAGCAGCAGAAATTGTAGATGGACCTTGGATAATTAGAACAAATGATGAATTGAATAGAAACGTTTATAAAATTCGGGTTCGATCCCGGTCGGGACAAGTTCTTTGGGTGATTTTTTTTTCGCGGTTTTTCCTCATTTGTAAGAGAAATACAGTATCAGGAAACTTTAAGGCCCAAACGGTCCCCGATGTCATATGACCATCATAATCACCATCACTCATATTCGCCCTAGATTAAGTTTAGGATTAAGGACTCTCCTGGCGCACCACTATTATCATCGCCCATCGTATCACCAGGACACCTGAAACCCCGCCTTCCAGACGCCCCAGCCTCAGAAGCGGGTTACAATTACGCCAGTGCCAGAAGAGAACACCAAAAATGTCAAAAGGACAACCTGAGGTTTTGAATAAATAAAATGCATAAGAGCACAAATATTAATATGGTTTGTCTATGTATGCAGAATGTGTGATGAAAGACTTTTATTGTTAAAAAACATTTCCAGTGAAACATTTAACAACTAGGCTCCAAGTCAGACCGGAAATTAGATGTGTTACGACACTGAGTAATCTTATTCTTCTTCTTATTCATAATTTGTAGGATTTTAATTCTGTTTATTTCCAAAATCACTCCTCGGAAGGAGACGTATTGGATGTGCATAATCTATATCTTTATATAATTCTTCTTTACGCGTGTTTGTCACTCAATTCCTCCTAAACGACTGGTCCGATTTTGATAAAATTTTGTGTGTGTGTGTGTGTCTGTATGATAGCGTCCCTCGATTGTTTAGATTCACAATTTGACCCTCTTAAACCATTAGGTGTAGGAGTTCAGCTGAAGTGAAAATTTGAAAATCGCTCTAGCGATCACAATTTTCGATGTTTCACAACGAAACTCAGTTTATGTTATTAAAATAAACCGAGGTAGGTATTACCCAAAACTCAGCGAAATCCGTCCATTTTAAGGGGAGGTTTAACTGAAATCCGAAAATAAAATTGACTCTAACGAACCTCCATGTTTGATTCGTCATAACGTATAATTTTGTGCGTACACATTTTGAGGTACGGCGAGTGTTTATCTGCTATTATGCTCTAAAACATTAGGTGTAGGAGTTTACCTGAACGAAAATAAAAAAAACATCTTTTATTTGTTTAGGAGTAGGGGCGCACTCCAGCCATTAGCTAGTTGAATAAAAAAATTGAATAAGTGACAGGAAGCGTTGGAATTAAATATTTAAGTTTTCAACTAAATGAAGCTGCAGTGTATAATAAGAGCATTTATTCTAGTATGAATTATTTGTGCAATGAATGTATTCAAACTTACCTAACTTCCATATCCCAAAACATGAGCTAATATTTTCCAATCGCTCACGGCACTACACAAACAGAATGAAAATTTAAACCGTTCAGTCGTTGCTACGTTACAATGCAACACTACTCAATTGTTTATCAATCAAAACCCCATTCAAACGTAACATTTGGATTTTTGCATTATTGCACGATCAGAGGCACTGTGTCCTGCTCATCGCAGTCTGAGACTCAATTTTAATTATTATATCTGATTTACCACGTACCTTATTGTTATGTATTCCCTGTGTAACATACTGACGTCTGATTTAGAAAATTAATATTTAGCCCATCTTCTTCTCAATTTTGAACACATCTTACAATCGAGTGGGCATGGAATCTACTAGTCTCTGTTCCATTCCCATTTATAACTTAATCCTGAGTGTGGCTTCCTTCGGGAGAGAAGTAAAGTCATGTCATAGATTTACAGGGGTTATTTCGCCATATAATTAAAATTCGCCATAGAAGTAATTTGTTAAATTAAATTGGTCACAGATATCAGCCGGGTTGTCAGCCACACACATACACGATCATTTTTCGAAGTAAAGGGAAATAAAAATATGTATTTTTTAGAATATGTCTACATGAGTTATACGAGAGAACATCTTAATACTCTTGTATATAATTCTTGTGTCCTTGTGTTTGTCGCTCTACTTAACGAGTGGATCCATTTTGATGAAATGTTTAATTGTACTGAACAACTTGTTAGGACGGTATTACTTACAAAATGTGAGAAACGGTCCCCGAACATCACATGACCATCATCATTTATATTCGCCTCTGATTATGTTTAGGATTAAGGACTTTCCTGCCGCACCACTATCATCATCACCCATCACATCATCGTAACCCCGCCTTTCGGGCGCCCCAACCTCAGAAGTGTGTTACAATTACACCAGTGCTAGGAGAGAATGTCAGAAATGTCAGAATGACAACATGGGGTATTGAATAAAAAATACATAAGAGCACAAACATTTATTTGGTTTCCAGTGAAACCTTTAACAACTAGACTCGAGTCAGACCGAAAAGTAGACGTTACAAGACTGAATAATCTTTATATAACGTACTTCTTCTGTACGTGTGTTAGCACCCCCCCCTCCTAAACGACTGGACGGATTTTTATGAAATTGTTTGTGCGTATTTGAATGCGTCCCTGGATTTTTTTTTCGCGTTTAAAGCTCATTTATTTCCAGCATTATTTGCAATGCTAAATAACAAAATTTACAAACAGTACATTAGTTTATATTTATACACACAATTTGTTGTCTTTTCTTTCATGCCGCTATTTATATTCAATTTTGTTGATGTTTTCGAAATCTATTTGATGTAAGTATTTTTGAAACTTTTGTGTTTTTATTCATTATTTCACTAATTTCTAACTGAACAACACACGTTGTGTATATTCACACACTCACTGGATATAATCCACTGTTTATGTTGCCGCTTTACGCACATGTGTCGTGTCATCTCTCATTCTGAGTCTTCAGAAGTATGTAGTGTTCATTCCTTGTTTACATTTTTCTTCTTTTTCCTTTCCTCTCCTTTTTCACTTTTCATTTCTTCCTTTTTTCCTTCATATATTAATTGTTTCGGCGAATCTTGTAAAACTTCTCAAATGCCTGTTTATTAATTGTTGGTTTGTATCTGGCCAATTGTCTCCTTTGCAGGTCCTTGGATGGTTTAGGTTCACAATTGGACCCTCTAAAACCATTAGCTGTAGGAATTCACCTGAAGTTAAACTTAAAAATCGGTTTAGCGGTCACAATTTTCGATGTTTTACAACGAAACTCAGTATATCCTATTAAAATAAACCGAGGTAAGTATTATCAAAAAATGAGCGAAATCAGACATTTAGAAGTGGTGGTTTACCTGAAATCCGAAAATAAAAACTCCCTAAACGACTGGACCTATTTTGTGTGTGTGTTTGAGTGGGTCTCCGGATGGTTTACATTCACAATTGGACCATATAAAACGATTAGGTATAGTTGATCACGCGAAGTGAATATTTAAATATCGCTCTATTAGTCACAATTTTCGATGTTTCACAACGAAACTCAGTATATGATATTAAAACAAACCGAGGTAGGTATTTTCCAAAAATGAGCGAAATTCGACAAATAGAAGTGGAGGTTTACCTGAAAGTCATGTTTGGTTCGTCTCAGCGTATACCAATTTAATTAATCTTCAATATTTAATTTATTTAGGCGCAGCAATTCACCCCGGGTATTAGCTAACAGTCTGTATATATTTGATACTTCTAAACCGCTTAACAGATCTGCATAAAAAATGTGTACATACATGTTTTGAAGTACGCCGAGCGTTTAGCCGCTTTCTTCTAGCTCTACAGCCCTTTATGGGCCCTTGGCTGCTCTTCCACGCATCCCTGTCCAACGCCCTCCTCCATCCCCGGACACCGAGCTTCCTCTACTCCATCTCAACTTCGGTCTTGCTCCATCTGGTCTCAGTAGTGTAAGCTTTCTAGTGGTATTCTCCTCCTCCATTCTCAATATATGACCCACCCATCTCAGTCTATAGCCGCTGTCTATTATCCTCTAAAACCAGTATATGTAGGAATTCATCTGAAACGATTATTGAAAAGCCGCTATAGCGGTCGTAAATTTCCTTGTTTGACAACGAAACACAGTAGATGCTATTAAAATAAACCGAGGTACGTATTATCCGAAACTCAGCGAAATCCGACCATTTTAACTGGGGTTTACCTGAAATCCGAAAATTAGATTTGACTATAGCAAACTGTTATTTGATTGGTCTAAACGCATAACTTTGCTGTAACTTTGTGTCTACACATTTTCAGGTACGGTGAGTGTTTAGCTGCTATTATGCTCTAAAAACATTAGGTGTAGGAGTTTACCTGAAACTAGAATTTAAAAATCATATTTCATTTATTTAGGCGTAGGAGCGAACTCCAGTCATTAGCAAGTTGAATGTAAATGTTGGATTAGTGATAGGAAGCGTTGGAATTCAACTAAATGAAGCTGCAGTGTATAATAAGTGAGGGGTCTAGAAGCAAAGCTAGCAATTTCCACTTTTTAGCAAAAATTAGTTAAAATAGAGATGGTTTCCTTGGAGGTGAACTCCATCTATGTTTGAACGTGTTGAGTTGCATTTCCGGCAAATCGTCCTCAAATTTAAAGTTAAAAATTGCAGTTTTTTTGCAACCATGGCAATCTCCATGTTGACCAATCACAAACAAGCCGTCTGTCACGTGATTGAATGTTTGACGCCATGATTGTTAGTGCAAGCATATGAGATGTACATGGTCTTTTTTAGTTTAAAGTAATTGGTAGAATCGAGCAGGTTTTGAAGAAAAAGGAAACAGTCATAAGCCCAGAAGAGTACATAGAGGTTTTCAAACGTTTTGGAACTGTTATTGAAATGGGGAAGGATATTGAAATTTCTAATTGGAAAACAGAGGCATATGGCGTGAAGAAAAGTTACTGGTCACATTTAATCATATGAACCGTTCTAACAAGGGCTGAATCCAATCCCATGAATAATGTGTTAGTGCGAGAGTATCGTAGTGATTTAGGGAGTGGCTAAAACTGTTTGTAAAAGTGGCAAAAAAGTAGGAATGATTAATCCCACCGTAATTGAAAGAGGTGTTAAAGTGAATGTCATGAAATTACGAGACATTAATAAATTGTTAACTACACATTATGGCAATGAATGGAAAACCTTTGACAGCCTCAAATTCTACACACATTTGCTTGAAGCAACAGGTAATGATGAGGGAGAGGAAGCCTTTGTAGAAGCAGATGATAATATTTTGAGTGTTTAGTTTCTCATCCTACTATAAGTTACATGACTAAGTATGACAATAATACATACACATTTAACTTACTTTGAGTTTGTTATTCATTTTCAGTGATTTCCCAATAATTCTGTTGAAAAACTGTCAAATCTCCCAAACATATAGGATGCAAAACAGGAAATCCCCACCTGTTAGTTGCAAACCTGGCAATCTCCAATTTTTATTACATCAGTACGTACGATTATTGCAGATAATTATGTTATAATGTATTTTAGGTGACTATAAGAGTAGAAGACTATATTTTAAAGAAAAAACCATTAAAGAATCTGGTATATTTACTAAGATCTAATAAATCGGTCTCTCCTGTAAAATTGGGTTCAATGGACATTGCCAGTTTTGCTTCTAGACCCCTCAAGTAGTGTATTTATTCCAATATGAATTATTTGTATAATGAATGTTTTCAAACTTACCTAACTTCCATATTCTGAACTAATATTTTCCAATCGCTCACGGAACTACGGCAAACAGAATGAAATTTTAAACCGTTCAATCGTTGCTACGTTACAATGCAACACTACTCCAACACTACAACGGTCAAAACTCCATTCAAGCGCAACATTTAAGGCATCATGCCACATGTCCTGCTCATCGCGGGCTACGAGACTTTACTGTTATTACATCTGGATTCCCATAAAGACTACGGAGCTAACTGTTATGTAGCTTTCCCAATTCCCCTGTCTGTTCATCTCTCTTTGGTTAAAAAAAATCCTAAGAACTTTATTCTAAAACACTGGTAATCTCTTTTCCTCCCTTGAAGTAAGAGTCCATGTTTCACATCCACATAATATAACTGGTAGAATAACAGTTTTATATATTTTCAGTTTAACGTTTTTTGAAAGGAGTTGGGACGTCTAGTGTCTCTGTAATACATAATAGCATAATGTATACTATTTTGATGTTACTGTTTTCAAGTATATTGTTCTTATGAAAATTATATTTTAATTAAGAGACAAAATATGTAGTTTTACGTAAAAAGATGGGAATTGGCAACATGTAATGAAGGCAAAAGAGGGACGGTTCATTCCCCGTAGTAACATGGTTGGTGGATTATTAATTTCGTCATCAACTACTGTAGCTGTCGGATCATTAAAAAACACAGTAATTATCAGCGCTCTTCTCCCAGTCAAATAGTGTTCTTCATTTAATTTTTCTCCTTTCTCCACTTCTTTCCTTTTTTCCCTTCTTCATCTTCTTATCTTTCTTATCCTTTTTTTTTCCTTAATCATCTTTTTCTGGGTTCTATTTTTCTTCATGTTTACATTTTCCTACTTTCTCTTCTTTTCTTTTCACTTTTCTTTCTCTTTTTTCTTTTTTCTCTTTAATTATTCTTCTTCCTCTTGTTCTTTTTCTTCTTACGTTTTTTCTTATTTTTTCTATTTTCTCCTCTTGTTTTTCAATTTTCTTCTTCCCTTATTTTTCTTGTTTATCCTCTTTTTTCTTTCTTCCTTTTTTATTACTCTTCCTCGTGTGATTTTTCTTGTTCCGTTTCTCTCTCAGGTATTTATTCAAATAATGTAGCAATAAAACGTGTGTTTTCGTTTTTTTATAATTTATGCTCAGTCTGCAGAGCACTAGAATCCCGAAGATTTGTTACAGAGAGAATAAAAATATACGTATTTATCTTAATAGTGATGACAGACAATAAAAAATAGTTTGAAAAGAAATAAATGAATACAAAATAAAATTAATGAAATAATAACATGAATGAAAGAATTTGTTGGCAATTTATCACGTATTTAAAAGTGTTAGGGATATATAAATTTTGTCTCTAGTAGTTCGCAGTAATAATGTAATAATAATAATAATAATAATAATAATAATAATAATAATAATAATAATAATAATAATAATTAAAAGGTTCGCCCGAGTGGGCATTGATTATATTTAATCTTTGCTATATTCGTTCAGTGTTTTTGTGTTGTTCTTTGAGCGCTTCGGTATGTGGTACCGTTCGCATCTGTGGCCACACAAAGCACATATACATTTATCATTTGGGTCGTGGTACTTCTTGTTTTGACACACTTTGTGATGAAAACCGTGCACAGCATAACGTGTCACAACATGTCGCTGGTCCTCGTTAGCTTTTGTCCAGTTCATCTCTATCATGGCTCCCGTAGCATAGAAATCAAGGTCTATCTCCCTCTTCTTCAAAATGCTTCGGTGTACGAGTTGTGTGTAGAGGCCGGTAGTTGGCAGAAGGTGTTTCATCTTCAGATCTTGTGCATAGAACGACTCTCTTGCAAGTTCATATACAAGTCTCGACGGGTTGTTTTCCCCACCCTTAGAGCCACTTTAAGCAAACGTGCCTTAACCTTCTCTATCCTTTCGAGATCGCTAAGTGACAGTTTCCCCCATATAATGTCTATGCCGTTTGTTATGATTGGCGATATCGTTGTATCGAATAATGTCATGGCCGTGGGTAGTGACAGTCGAGCTCTTGTGGCTGCTGCTGTATATGTTGATTGAATGATCGTAATGTTGTCATGCCTACGTTTGTGAATTTAACTGTCTTTAGTGGTTCGTCATTCAGCATTAGCACATCTTCTGCGGCTCTTCCTCCTCTTCTAAATGTTAGTTGGACTGTCTTTTTTTGGGATGATGGTGAGTTTGTTTTCGTCGACCCATTGTTCTAGTTCCTGTAGTGCCGCTTGCAATTCTGTTTTGTTTGGACTTCCTAGAACCATATCGTCCGCGTACATGATCATTGTCGTTTCCTGCATGTTTTTTTTTTTTTAGTATGTCGGTGATATCGGACGTTACTGCATTGAAAAGGAGTGGGCTCATAGGATCCCCTTGTAGGACACCATTGGTCTGATGGATTACATTTGATGTGTCTATTCCATCATCAATTTCGACGAGGTTGTTTGCCAGGATGTTTTCTATTATATTACTGAGCGGGTGAGTCTCTCCTATCATATACTTAAGTTTGGTGATTAATTTGCATCGGTCTATTAGGTCGAAAGCCTTTTTGTAATCTATGAAGACTGCATGGAAGTTGCCTTTTCATCTCCGTAATGGTGTTTCTATCTCATCCATCAGGCACTTAATTGCATGTTGAGTGCTGCTTCCTCTCATAAAGCCGAACTGGCATTCTGTTATGTATCCAGCGAGTTCTTCCTCTAGTCTGTGAGCCGAGATCTTTGTGAAGGTTTTGAATAAGTCGTTTTCTAGTGCGATACCTCGATAAGAGTCTAGGTTTTCCCTGCCTCCTTTGCCTTTGTACAGCAGTTTGATTTTTGCTGTTCTCCAGCTATTTGGGATCGTCCCTGTGCGTATACATTCATTAAGCAATAGGGTCCAGAAGGGTAATAATAGGTCTTGTGTGGCTTTCATGTGTTCGGCTTGCATGTTGTCAGGCCCTGGGGCTTTCTTGTTTTTCATCGAGATCACTGCCTTCTGGACTTCCTCTGATGTTATTAGAAGTATATATTAATTTGTGTGATCTTGGGTGTTGGTGGTATTGGCTTCCTGGGTGTTCATTTTATTCAGGATACCGTTGAAGTTCTTTTCCCATGTTGTTACCGGTATCTGTCTTGGTTGTGCCACAGGTTTTCTATTTCTTAATGCCAAGAAGGAGTTTTGTTTAGTTTCTTCTGCTCATTTCTTGGCTTCCTCCTCTAAGAACTCCGTTTTCTTTTGTTTTAGAAGAAGTTTGTATGCAGTGGCGCCAACTTATATGGGCCCGTAGGGCTCGGGCCCACCCAATAATATCCTGATTCAATTTTTTTTAAATGTTCAATGCAACTGTTAATTAAGTAGATATAAAAATAAGACAAGTGCAGTAAAGTGGCAACCTGGAATCTGCAGCACAGTAGCAGCCTAGCTGGTAGTCTGAAGGGGTCCTGTGACAATCTGTAAAAAGTTGCGCCGGTATCCACATAACCACTGGCTTCTATTCTTTGATTCCGCGATAATGGAAATTCAGTGTGTCGGCTTATTTATGATATAGGTCGGGACTCGGGTACCGCAAGCCGACTAAGGAACGGCTCAAAGTCGGTCTTCCCTTTGATTTTAGATGTTAATGTGAAATATGAACAAACTTACTGCTTAACAATACTGAGAACACTTTGTAGTTTTTCCACCCTTCAGTTTGCTTCTGCGCTTGAATGAGTGGCTCAAACGCGTGTAAAAGTATATGTGCGTGAATTATAAATGAAATCTTAGTGTCGTCATGGATACATTTATAATCAAGCGACCACGACATAATAACTCCTCCGACCAGTGCACAGAAACTTCTAATGCACCCTCAATTCAAGAACAGACCAGTATTTAAAATAATATCTGTTTCTGACCGCGAATCTGATTTAAAATCCAGTGGAACTGAAAGTGCTAAAGGGGGGAGGAAAAGCAGAAGAGTGCGTGGCTGGTTACATATCCTTGCATTTTTTACAACAGCAATAAGGACGTGGTGTTGTGCAAAACATGCAAGGAAGCCGATGAAAATAAATTACTGAATTTTTCCACCAAAGTAGATTCTTGTTATAAGCGAGAAAATGAAGATTGAAGACACTATTTTAGATTATATTAAAACTCAGCAATTAAGATGGTACGGACATGTCCAGCGAATGGAAGAGGATCGACTACCAAAATCTGTTTTGGAATGGAAACCTGTGGGAAGACAACGCAGAGGAAGACTTAAAACCTCCTGGAGTCAGGGAATATATTTATACATGAAGGAGAAACATGTATAACAGGAGATTGGATGGACCGACAAGATTGGCTATTAGGAATCGGACGATGTCAAAGAAATTAATCAACCATTGATCTATCTATCTATTATTATTATTATTATATTATTATTGTTATTTTATTATTGTTATTGTTATTATTATTATATTCTTATTATTGTTATTATTGTTATTATTATTATTATTATTATTATTTTAAAATTAAATTAACCCTATAATGCCCCTTGTTACATATGTGTAACATCGGGAATTTATCACATTATTTCCACAATAAATTAATATTTACCGCGAATGCCTGATTTACAGTTATGTAACAACGTTAGGAATGCATTTGATTTCGCTACAACTAGGTCTACACGTTGTTAAGCCGTAACTAGAGTAACTTTAGGTTTTAACTGTTAAGGGTTAAGTTAATTTAAGGTTATTAAACCTTTTGCTTGGAATTAAATGTTATACAAGTCTACTGTATGTATATTTAAAAATCAGTGGTTCACCCAACTCACATCATTGTGGAATGGACTCAGTGGCGGTTACAGAGAGGCCATAGCCCCCCCCAGAATCTTTTAAAGATAAATTATGATACCAATTAATTAACTATTATCGGGTACTTGAAGAATCAAATAAACTTCGTCGCATTAATTAGTAAAAGCGTCTCTGAGCGTCCACGAGTAAACTCGCGATCGATGTGTTTTTGTTTCTCGTTAGCGATTACATGTGATAGATCTGAAAATTAAAATTGTCGGTCAACAATATGTTAATGTTGAACGAAAAATAAATGTAACCATCTTGGTACGTGCAGCGACTATTTTTCTCAGTCCTCATCGTTTGTTCATGCGATCAGCATAAAATACGTTGGTAATATTGGTTTTGCATTACCTGATGTCGTGAAATTTATCTTGTTTAGTGTTTGTATTTTCACTGCAGTACAAGACCGAAACATAATGGTAAGCACCAAGTCATTAACTAGTGTAAATAAGGTTATGTGCAGGCAAGATTCTCTCACATTTCAAACCTAAAAGTTATTGTTTTTATTTCCTTAGCACCTAAAATTTTGTAATTCACTCAAATTTTGCTCAGGCTCAGTCTGTGTTTTAGAAAAAATGGAACTACACTGCTGCTCAAAATTAATGGAAAAAATAGGTAGTTTTTTAATGGCTGTATCTTCGCGAAAAAAGATCGAAAAAATAAATAAAAGCCTCTTGAAGGTTGAAGACTCTAGTGTCTGAATCAGTAATGCAATTATTTTTTGTCAACTTTGTTTTTTTATTTCCTCTGTATAAAGTGGAAAAAGCAGAGCGCCAAAATTGTCGACAAGTTTGACTTTTCACATAATTTCTTTATATGACACATCGCTTTCCAGTTAATATAATATAGTTAAATTATAAAACAAATTATTGATTTGTTATCTATTTCATCTGATTTTAATGAAATTTGGGAAAAAGTCGGTTTTATGTCTCTCAGGAATTCTTCTAAGTTCCACAGAATCGCAGCGCACATGCGCGAGTTGCTGTAATGGTTAATATAGACTCCGGTAGTCGGCGTTACCAACTTTGGGAATAAATTTCCAAATGCAAAAAAAAAAAAAAATGGACGTTAACTAACTTGCCATTTTCTAACTAAACAAAACAATTTACATGCATATTATTTCTTCCCAAATGCTTAAAAATGGACGTAAACCAACTTCCCATTTCCTAACGTAACAAAGCAATTTACATGTGTACTATTTAATGAACTATAAACTAATTTTACGTACACTAACACTAAATATAGTTTTAAATTATTTTCAAATGGAGGCAACGTTGGAACAACATGGGAAAGTAGCAAGGAAGTAATGTATCCACGATCATGTTTTACGTAAATATATAAATATAAAATATTGTCAAGAAAGCTTGAAGATCATTGCAAAATGTTTAAAACAGTACAAAACGTGTTTACAAGTGTTTAGTGCATCAGTGGCATAAGAATGTAAGTGTAGAAATGTGAGAGACATAAAACCGACCATATCCGAAATTTGTCACAACCTATTCTTGCGTTCTTAGAATCTTAAATGAAACAACCTTCTTTTTAGAGACTGTTCGATTTTACTACGCCATAGGAGCGTATGAGAGACTTGTTTTTTTTAGTATTATTTACGTTTTGCAGATTAAAGATAGCATAGAATTGTGTTTGATATACAACACATTTTCAGAAATAAACGAAAATTATTAAAATTAAAATAAATATCTAAACTCTTTTTTGTTTTGTATTTAAGTGACAACCCCTCTTAATTGGTTTATATAAAGTAAAGCTTTATTAATAGACAGTGGCGTAACGTTTCTCGGCCTGACTTTACACAAAAAAGTTTCTCGGGCGCCAATTTATTGACATAAGAATGTTGTTCTTTTTAATAAAAAATACTATGAACTGTTTTATAGACAGATAACGTGAACTGTTTAATAAAGAGACCTCTACACTCATAATGTAAATGTATCCATGTTAAATACAATTTAGAGTTATTCTTATGATATTTTAGTGGCGTATCTCTATCTAACTAAATATTTCGTTAAAAGTTATTTTTTCGGCCGATACATTTAAAATTGCTTTCACAGTACCAACTTAGGGTAGAGTAGGGTCTGAGGAGTTGTACGTTACGCAACTCTTAATATATGACTATATTCATTTTTTTTTTGCAAATGCCCGAGGTTATCTTTCGACATTCCTGATGTTCTCTTCTGGCATCGAGTACTTATAACCCACTTCTGAGGTTGGGGCACCTGGAAGGCGGGATTACATTGCCCCGGCGATATGATGGGCGATGATGATAGTGATGCGCCAGTAGATTCCCTAATCCTAAGCTTAATCTAAGATGAATATGAATGATGAGGATTGCGATGGCCATATGACGTTCGGGGACCGTTTGGGCCTTAAAGTTTTCTTGACATTCGTCTTACAGGTGAGGAAAAACACCGATAAAAACCTCACCCAGAAAAACTGTCCCGACCGGGGATCGAACCCGGGCCCGCTGCGTGACAAGGCAGCACGCTACCTCGAGACCACAGCGGTGGAAACAATTATTAATACTCCGTTCATTACTTTAGGAATTTTGAAACGACCGAAAACGCTCGAACCAATAGCAAATAAGTTCATACTTTAAAAAAGCACAGAAAAGAAAAAAACAGAAGTAAAACACGGGAAACACCTGTACAAAGATGTAATACATCATCATTACGTTGTGATGATGAAATCATAATTGTAATATTTTTTTCAGTTTCTTTTAATGTAGTTGGACTTAACGATAATCTGAATCTGAACATTGGAGAGCCAACTAGCAGTGAAAACTAAAAGACATCTGTATTGGAATGGAGTAGCAGTAAGAGTAACAGTTTTCGCCAACGATATATGGATGTTTGTAAATAAAAAGACCAATGAATATACAAAGTGTCAATTATTGGAACGACCTTGGGAACCACCAAAGTCATATTGCCACATCCACTTTACAAAAAGGTGAGAAGAGAGTTGAAATGTTATTTGGGTCATCAGCACTTGGAACAAAGGAATTGGCTAGCTCTTTTCCCACACGAAACAGGGGTTGTTTTGTAAGTTCTGTGTGCTGTTTGCTGATGAAAAGTGTGGCCGTATAAAGGAACGAGAGCGCAAGACCTTGTCACCCAACCGTTGACATAATTCGCCAAGCTTCTTAGGAAAAAATGGACACTTACAATCACATGAATACACTTCTTACCACAAAAATATGTGTTCAAGCAAACGTCCTGCAAAACTACCATAACCGCAAAAGGATGTTGAAAATCAGGTAAATACTCAACAACTGCAACCAATAAAAGAAAGAAACAAAGAGAGACTCCTACGGAGATATGATGGCCATCTTGACGAAGAGACTGGGCCCCATAATGTGGGTAATTTTAGAGAATTGTTAAGATTTAGAGCGTATGCAGGAGACGAAAAACTTAAGCGACGCTTGTTAACAGCCTCTTCAAGAACCGCATACATAGGCAATACAGCACAAAACCAATTAATAACTTCCTGTGATGAAGAAATAACATATACAATACTTCATTAAATAAGGAATGCTAAGTATTATTTTGTTATATTTAACCCGTCAGAACACGCGCATAATTTTGCACCGTTACCACACGCGCTGGGTATTTTTTACCCGAAACTTTATTAAGTGATATTAACAGCAAAATGTAATTTTTAGAATATTCTATAATTATATCTTTATTTTGACAATGTCTATCCTTCATTTGACCATGTCTAAATTATTTATTGTTTAATTTAACAGTACATAAAATAAGATCTAAGTATATACTACATTTTCTTCACAAAAATACTGTAGTATAATGTATTAGTTCAGTGAAAACAAAAATTATGAAAATGTCATATATATTTAGCAGCCACTCACACACTATGTTCACTTCCTGACTCGGGATTTACCCCCCCCCCCTAAAAAATTAACAATGCACATGAGCATTAACTGCACAATAATGTTCTTCAGAAAAATACTGCAATATTATGTTTCTTGTTCAGTGCTAACATTAATTAAAAATAAATAACGATTATAGCATTTGGGAGCCAGTCACTCAAACACTATTGTCACTTCCAGCATCAGAATTTGCACACCCCTTGCAGAAAAGCACAGAATGTTCTTTACAGATCATCTTGGTACAGCTGTGGCATGAAGTAGTTGTTTTACGATCTTTCTTCTTCGGACATACTTCACATCGAACTGAAGACATCATACATTTCTGTGTTGATTGGGTTTGTTCCTCCACACCAGCCAATCTTCGAATAGTGGATCTATTTTCTCCAATAAGTTCCATCTTTACCTTTGTAACTAACAAACTGAGACAGTGGAGCATCATCCTCATAGTCTTCATCACTCATAGTTGCTTCCTGTTCTGTATCAGAATTATGTTCACTTTCGGAGAGATGATCGGCTTCATCTCCTGATTCATGTTCAATAACATCTTCATCTTCATTTAGCCAGTTTACTATTTGTCCACTTTGCCTATATTATAAGTCCATTTTGTAATGGAAAATAGAAATGGCGCACAAATAAAATTATTCACTATTTATGTTACTTATTCACACGCGCTGGGTAATTCTTACCCAATCTTGATATATGCATGCATAAACTCCTGCAGTCACAGGAATACTAACTAAATCTTACATACAACAATGCAAAAATATCTGAAAGAAAGGTACTGAAAACGGCAGATAAATTTAAATTCAAACACAGTGTTGCCAACAAAAAGAATAACGTCTGGGTATTTTTTACCCTGGCGCGTGTGCTTACGGGTTAACGAAACAACAGACTTTCTAATACAGAACAGTTTTCTTTGAACTTGAAATAGTTTATAAAAATGGGATTCGTGAAGATTTCGTCAAATTTATTGACGCTTATGAGAGGATTACACATGTCAATCCACATCAAGACCCAAATAGTGAACGACGCCTGACTGGAAAGGCTTTGGGAAAGATTGTTGTAAACGTACTGCAATAACTGTCACTAGACTTAAACAACTGTATAGGATTGGTAACAACAGCTGTACTGTAATGACTTCTGAAGCTGTTGGTGCAGTCACTGAAATACAGAAACATGCGAAGGAAGCATATGCTTAGTTTATTGTTGGTCTTAAGACTTACAATATGAGAGTTGTGAATTTATATTTAATGATAAATACTGTTTAAAAAACTGCTCAAAATAGTTTTAAAACATGTTATTAGCACGCTAAAGTTTACAAATTCATTTATTTGTTAAGTTTCACAGACCAATGCACCCCCGAAAATTTACACGAACCCATGGCCCCCCTCCTAAAAATTGTTCTGGAAGCGCCCTTGGGAAGGGGTTCGCGAATCGAAAAATGTTGGAAACGTTGAGATTGAACATGGATCAGTAGATAAATGCTGGCACAATTTCATCATTGACGTTAGATCAGTTATAGGGACAGATTGAAACTAGGATCATCGTCTGATCTGGATGATAATAGAAGAATTGTTAACGGTTTATTTTGAGAGAAACAACCACTTAAAGGATACTCTGGAAAATACGCGTTAAAATGTATATGTATGTATGTATATATATAATGGCGTAACCCAAATAGTGGACTTCTTCCAAATATTTAAGAATCGTACGGAATGTTTATAGAATCGTTCGAACATGTTTAAAATATACGAAACGTTACCTGACCTTATTACAAATGTTAAAAGTGTAGTGCAACAATGACATAAGAATGTTGTATGGAAAATCGTAATCGACAAATTGTAGATCTCAGCCTCAAATGGTAACTGTACTAACCTATGGCGCAAATAAATATAAAACCAACCAATATTCGCGTAATTTATAAATATTTGAAAATCGTAAGAAATGTTTTTAAAATGTTTCCAAAATGTTTAAAATAGTACGAAACGTTATTATAAACGGTTGAAACGTTTTTAGTGCATCAGTGGCATAAGAATGTTAGATGGAAAATTGAGTGGGTCTTAAAGCCAATCTCAGCAGGATCTCAGCCCCAACCATGGAGGTTTTTAATTTGAACTGGAGTAAGTGATCGACAGATAGTGGACTTTTTCCAATGTAGACGAATTAATTAATAAATGTGGTAACATAACTATTTCACTGCATTCCGAATCATTAGCGCGGTCACGGCCTCCATTGACGCCACAGCATTCTGTTTAAATCGGTGTTCATTTATTGGAATATCGCCGTCGTTCTTTGTTCTTCATCGACAAGGTATTGTATCAAATCTGTTCCTATCTTCCAGTTTCATTAATCTGTGGAAATAAATTATATGTACACATGCCACGTCCTTTAATATGCGTATATATTTTGTAATTTCGTTTACTTGCTAGTCGTATTTTTGTGTAAGAGCATGTATAAACAATTCGAGAAAAAATAATCATGATTAATTGGTTGGTTAATCCCTAATTTGGAACACCCACTGATAAAGTTGATATCAGCTTATCTTTGTTCTATGAAATTCAGTTATGTAATTATTTTAAACTTGACTCTCAGTTCCATAACCTATCAACATAGGCCCACCAGTAGACATGTGCTTCAATAATGGCATAAATGTATTTTATAATGGCATTTTGTCTATATTAGTGATTTCTCATACACTGATTTTTTTTTGTATAGAATTGATTTTTCATCATGTATTTATTTATTTATCTAATGGCGTACAACATTGACAAAATGTCATTTGTTCATCTGATTCATCATAATGATTCTGGCTTCCGAATATTATCCGGTCTCAGATATATTGCAGAGAGTCGGGCAGCACATTAGGTATTCCATATCTTAAATCCAGGTTTCAGAGCTTGCAGGTGGTTCCCAAGCGAGACAGTTTATTGGGAAGAATGCCGTGTCCAGTTTGGAACCGGAATTTCACAACAGCTTCTTGTCTTGGCCAGTCAGGTTTGTTATGTATGGAGGTCTTGCTGGTTCTGTTATGTTTATTTCTAAATTCATGAGATATTGTTCCTTCTTCTGCTTCTTTATACAGGGTGAGTCAGGAGGAAAGGTACATGTTTTGAGGGATGATAGTATTGGTGAATCTGAACAAAAATCTTCTAATATACATGTGACCTTTTCTTAACCATTTCAGGGTAATTTAATGAAAACAACCAGGAACCGGAAAAGTGCAGGTGACATTAAATCAAGATACTGTTATCTTAAGTTTTGTGTAATTTTGTACGTTTCCTCACAAAAGATGTTCAAACACTCCTTCGCCAACTTCAATGCATTTTGATGCTCTTGTAGACAGCTGTTGTGTTGCTGATCTGAGCTCATTCGTACATTCCTTTACTTGAGCACAAGCATGTAAAATACAAGCGAGAAGTTGCATTCTGTGCTTGTAGACTTCACTCTTAAGCCAACACCACAAAGAGTAAATACTGGAGTAAGACCGAGTGACTTCGGTGGACAAGCAATGATTCCATTGTATCTCAGCTGTTTACAAGAGCATCAAAATGCATTCAAGTTGGCGATGGAGTATTTGAACATCTTTTGTGAGGAAACGTACACAATTAAACAAAACTTGAGATAACAGTATCTTGATTTACTGTCTCCTGCACTTTTACGGTTCTTGTTGTTTTCATTAAATCGCAATAAAATGGTTATGAAAACCTATATGTATATGAGAAGTCTTTTGTTCAGAATCACCAGTACTATCACTCCTCAAAGCATGTACATTTCCTCCTGACTCACCCTGTATAGAGTTTAGAGGAGTGGTATGATGTATCTGGTTTGAAGCAGTTAGGCAGCTTTCTTTGCTAATGTGTCTGCCTGTTGATTGCCAAGAAATCTGGCAATGCCGAGGGATCCATGCAATACAACTTTCTTTTGGGCTTTTGGAACTTTTTTTATCATGTTATAGTTTCTGAGCCTGAAGTTTCTATTAGGTCACTGAATTTTTATTAGGTTGAGGTTGTTTTTACTAACATTTCCTGTTATTCTAAATGTTTTGTAAAATATGCTTCATGGAATGTTGTTTATAGTTCTTAAATAATAGAAAATGTGGGGATTATAGCCCACCATGCCACCAGCATAAGCTTAAATAAAAAAACCAAAAAACACACCACATTTTATTGCTGCATATTTTAATAATTATCTGATATGTATTATATATATGAAAAAAAATTAATCCTTGATTCGGGATTTGAACCCAAGTCTCTAAACTCTGTACGTTTAGCGCTCTAACGACCTGAACTACCCAAGTATTCCAATTCAAACATACATTTTTCTTATATATGTAGTATTCTCAATTCACACAAGAGGTAGCGGAAATTTGTTCCGACTGTCAGCTAGTGACTAACATAACAGTTTAGCAAATTTTTAAAGAGAATATTAACTTTATAGCAGTAACGCTTGTATATGTACATGTTATAACTATATATACATGTTGATTTTTTCCCACAAGGAATCACAGAAATGCCTTGAAATGAAGTAAGAAGTTTAGCTCAGGAAAACAGCAGTTTAACTTTCCCAATACATTTTCTATGTCTTATAGAATAACAGTGGACATGTGCATGAGTTTATAGAGTTGTTGCTAGGTGCACATATCTTTGAAGTCCTACAGAAAGTTTATGTATCTGTCACTAGTTGGCAGCACATGGCTGTGAAATCAGTTTGACCAACCTTTGAAATAAATTCCCAAACATTCATTAGAAATGGTTGTAAACTAACTTCTCCACCTGTCTACTGCGGGTATCACATCCACATGATCCAGCCAATATAGGGGTTGAGGATACTACCTGTGTAAATAGCAGGAACAATCCTGAAAAAATAAAATAAAAAAGGAAACTATTTTATGTGCTAAATCTAGAAAATATTATATATTTTTATGTTATAAAAAGAGACATTAAAATAAAAACGCAAATATATTTAATTTATACATTAGAAAAAGTAAATTATCATAAGTAATGCCACGAGTGATTTCCAAATTATCGATAAATTCACGCTCAAGAAGTAAGGATTTGAAATTTAGAAATCAAGATTGGCATTTGTTAGGACTATTTAACGGATAAAATTAAGATATTGACTCAAAAATCATTGTTTATATATAGTTATTTTAAAATATTTATATATTTAATGTAAACGGCGATGTTTGAAAACAAATGAGAAACGTTATGTTTAATTTGTTCATACTGCATCCAGATCATATTTATTGCCAAATAGAATCGCAATATTTTAAGAATGCACCCTAGTGGGGAAAAAATTAAATACATCATTATATGTTATTAATTAATTTCCGATGTCCTATAATGTAAATTTGTCAATTATATTTTTCGGTAACCTTAATTACTGGAAAATAATACGTTTAAGGAAGTGTAAGCAGTGGTTTCTGTTTTTATGGTACAATAAAGTGCTACGAATGTTTTTTCTGTTATATCTCGCAAGCAGTATCTAGTTACATTCGTGCAATATATATATATATACACACAATCTGGGAGCCACTTAATAAAACGACAGTGAAATATCGAGGTGAAAAACGACTGTGAATGACTGTAAATAAAACTCATTGCAATGTGATTGGTCATTGACTACCATTTGAGGCATGAGTTAAATAGTCATTATATAAAATTGCTTACAAGTCTCGTTGAGATTGTGGAGGATTAAACTTGCTGTTAATATGAACAATAAAAAGTTTCTCCTAGTTTTCCATCACAAACCAAAGTGGGTTGTCTCGGAATAGTGCAGATGCCGGGAGAAGAACTCTTGAACACCACAAGATAATAGTCTTACATATTTCATCAAATGAAAGTCACTGAAACACACATTTTAAATCTCACTATCCCCTTCTTGGTCTTCCAGAATGTTGGCAATTTTACACATAGTGTGTTATCCAACATATTTTTAAAACACACATTTAAATTGCTGTTTAATGGCTTCTATTTATTGACTTTTGACGGCATGATTTTATTTTGCTCTTTGCAAAGCCTTTTATCAATTGTCTCATTAAGTTGATGTTTCTACACCTTTATAGAGTGACAGAAAAGACTCGAATTTTGTCAGATATGTAAGTTCATTTACATTTTAACGTATTGTTCTATAAGTAAATTAATTCCTTACTTACTCACTGGCACTATCGAACCCATAGGTTCATGGCCGCGCGGACAAAAGCTCTCCATACATCCCTGTCCTGACCTAATGCTTTCCAATCATTCCCTGTATAATCTACTTCCCTCAAATCATAGTTAATATTATTCTCCCACCTCATTTTTGGTCTACCAACTGGACGTTTTCCCTCTGGCTTTCCTACAAGAAGCTTCCATGCACGTCTTTCATTCCCCATACGCGCCTATCCCAGTCTAAGAGACTTAACTGTTCTTATTGGCTTCCTATAAAGACCATGTAGTTCATTGTTATGTAGTCTTCTCCATGCACCTGTCTGTTCATCTCTCTTTGGTCCAAAAATTTTCCTAAAACCTTTATTCTCAAAAACTCGTAATCTCATTTCCTCCCTTAAAGTAAGAGTCCATGTTTCGCAACCATGTAATATAACTGATAGAATAATAGTTTTATATATTTTCAGTTTAACGTTTTTTGAAAGGAGGTGGGACATCAAGAGTCTCTGTAATGCATAATAGCATGCATTTCCAGAATTGAGCCTATGTTTAATTTCTTTGTGCATCTAATTCCTATTTGTGATTATTGTTCGTAGGTATTTGAATTCAGCCACTTCCTCAAAATTTCCATCATTATTCATTAGCTGTCCATTTCCATTATATAATACATTTCTACGTGTGGCCATATATTTAGTTTTATTGATATTTACTTCCAGTCCGAATTTCTTAGTGTTACTCAATAGTGTGTGCGTGTTGTCCATTAGTATCTCCTTGCTATCGGCCAATAGTACTACATCATCAGCATAAACTAACAGCTTATTAATACCATTGAGTTGTAGGCCTTCTTCATCCTCTAAAGATTTAATGGCATGCTCTAGTACAAAATTAAATAGTAGAGGAGATAGTGCATACCCTTGCTTAAACCCATTCTGGATTTCAAAAGTGTCCGGAAAGTGTTTGCCTACACGCACCCTACTCTTTGTGCCATTTAAACACATTCGTATAAGTCTGACTAACGTTTTAGGTATTCCGAACTCCAGCAGGATACTATATAACTTCTCTCTCTAAATTGCTTTTTTGAAGTCTGATGTACAGTACCATTATAATCCCATTTCTTTTCTAACATTTGTCTTATACTAAAACTCTGTTTCCTGTAAATGCTCGTTGATGATCTCCTAGAATGTCATCAATATATGGAATAAGTCTGCTTACTAATATATTTGTTAGAATTTTGTACGAAGTTGAAAGTAATGAGATGCCCCTGTAGTTGTTGCAATCAGTTTTATCTCCTTTCTTATAGATTGGTACGATAATCGATTCTTTCCATTCATCCCAGTAAATGTAGCTCTACCAAGATACTTATGATTTAGCCCGAAACACACCCACTATCGTCAAGGTCATGAAATCCTTGGTGGTCGTAGATATTTTTTAGGATTGTTATTAATTAAACATTTCTAACTTAACTTTGTGTATGATATGCGTTTGTTATATTGTGTTGTTGTTCATGATGTACCGGAGACATAACTAAACACTCAGCTGGGCAAGTCATCATGTACCTATTTAATGTTTATTTTACGTTCGCATTTCTTTTCATCCGCGCAGCGCAAAAATAATGATAGTCCAATTGTGGCGCACAAAAAAAAACTTTTAGAGTAAAATAAACAAAAAAACGAGGGTGAATTAGTGTTTTAAATAAGACCATCAACATCAACAAGAATAGGAAAATTTCATTAAAATATTCTGAAAAAAAATAGTTGGAAGCTCGTTGCACGATTTGCCAAGGCAATATACTGCAAGCCGGGAGGTCACGAATTCAATTCCAGATGAGGTCATGATTTTTACCCCTTGACCAAAGATTGTGGTTGGTTCATTTCACTGGATTCTACTCAGCCTGTCAATGAGTATCAGTTGTATTTTCGTGACTAAAATGTCCATCACGCAGTACTGAAAACTCGTGAGATAAATAGTCTCCAAAAGGCGTCAGCCATAATCTCCTACTTTTACAATAGCTCTGTGAGACCTTTGATTCGATAGCTTCACATGTTCAGAAATATATTACTTTGAGTGCGGCTTTCATTAGACAACTTGAGAAAGACGTTGATGCCTTTACATACTCACTTCTTTCAAGAGGTTTCGTAATGTTTTATGTAATTTGTTTGTTAACTTTTACATTAAACTAGACCTAAAACATTATGTTGATCTACCGAAATAACTAACTTATGTAGTGTATAATATTGTAGTCTGAGTGTCATGTATTAACTTGCAAAACATAGAGAATTATTAAAGGAGAATATCAATAAGATCAATAATAACCTGGAGTTAATGAACAAAGCAAGCAATACGCGGAAGTAAATAATTAATGCGGCAATTTTCATACAATAATTAGTACAGGAATCGACACATCCAAAGTCTTTGCACAGGTCCACAAAACCCTATGCAGAATGAATATTCTCACGGAATATTGGTCAGTAGGAGATCGGTGTCCTTAGGGAAGCGCCCAGTTGGGTGGGAGAATAGCATCCATGAATTTGTACCGAAATCAAGATTTCGATACAGGGATTACGTCATACTGCGCAAACTATACGTCATCGCGTCTCCATTTCGTGTGCGATCTTTGTGAACAGTGCCAAATGCTCCCCTACCTACCCCTTCCCTTCCTAGTAGCGCCGTGGGCTATCGCGCATTCTCCCCTCTCCTTGTGAACTCTCATAGATAGCTGTGTTTTCTAACATCGCATCATCATCTGTTGAGTTATCGTCGGAGTCTAGTCAATATAGCTCAGAACAGCTAGTTTGGTCTGTTAGTCCTTTAAGCCAGGGTGGGGCCGCAAGGACTGTATACCCCAACCCGAGGCTGGACTAGTGAGAGTGTAAAAGTATGTACGTTTATTAATATTTTTTTGTACAAGATGATCGATGATAGCGTTGTTTTCTTTGTTAAACTAATTATTTATTTGGTTATTTTCAATGTTATAACTGACTATATTTTTGACTCGCATTAAAACTTTGTTTGTATATTTTACATAACTATGCCTATTAATTTAGCAGCTGGCCTATGTCAGACATAAAAGTAAAATTGCAAAGCTTGCTCAAGCGCGTGTGAGTTCCTCTTTCCTTAAAACTTCCACGATTATAGCCTGTAGCTCACTACACATCACGTGTTTGAACATTTATTAAGGAAAGTTGAATTAATCTTTGCTGTTTATGGGCCCGGGAAAAGATATCTTAATTTGAGCAATCTATGTTTTCTATCCAAAATAGTTATCAACAATAACGGTTTGATCCAGCACCAATACGGTGCAATTTTTGGTAGCATTGAGCGTGGTTACGCCGGTGCAATTTTGGTAGCAGTGACCGTGGTTTTAACTGCACAATTTGAGGGAAGTAGATTATGCAGTGGAAGATGGGAAGACATTAACTCAGGATAGGGATGTATGGAAAGGTTTTGTCCGCGAGACAATAAACGTACGGTGTCGATAGAGCCAGTGAATTATTTAATTAGTTAGGAGATCGGTGTCCGTTGTGTACACAGATTTATAGTTAATTGACTCAGAAATTTTGAATGAAAGACTAAATTACATTAGGGATAATAGCATTATTTTAGTTTTCTCAGGATCGCGATGAATTTGTGCAGCTCTAATAAATAGCAACTATAAGAATGAGGAGACATGCTGACCACATACCAACCATATACTGTTTACATTATCGTCTGTGGCCTGTAGTGGGATCACTTTACACACTTTTACCTACCTCTATAAAATGACACAAGAGGTTTGCTAATTAATAAATAAATTGTTTTATAAGCCTCTCGCGGTATGAAGTTCTGTTTACTTTAAAGAACTGCAATGTTAACTTTTAAAACAGAATGAAAGAAAATGTTATCCATAAGAATGGAAAAGAGAATATTTGCAATTGTAGAATACATTTGTTTTGATTTTCAATGAGTTAGCTTTCAAATACATAAGCAGTGTATCACGTGATATATTAATACACATTTGAGGGACAGGAAAAGTACCAGGTTGGTCATTTTATTTCGAAATAGAGTATAACATTCTCAATGGAAAGTACTATATTTTAGGAGTCCGCAAGATTAAAAGAATCAGTATAATCGTGGGTTTATTTGCCTTACAAAATTGGCACATATTTAGAAAAGTCGGCACGTTGTATAATTGAGGAGGGTAGAAGTTGTACAGTAACTTATTGGGAAAACAGTTTTAAAGTTGAAGTTGAATAGCTTCTGCTGATGCGTGATTAGACAATAATGCCTTTACACAAATACCTTTTTCAACAGAAAAAAGATCACTTACATCCCTTTGTTTCACTGCTGATGCGTGTTTTCCCTAGATTAGACAATAATGCCTTTACACAAATACCTTTTTCAACAGAAAAAAGATCACTTACATCCCTTTGTTTCACTGCTGATGCGTGTTTTCCCTAGATTAGACAATAATGCCTTTACACAAATACCTTTTTCAACAGAAAAAAGATCACTTACATCCCTTTGTTTCACTGCTGATGCGTGTTTTCCCTAGATTAGACAATAATGCCTTTACACAAATACCTTTTTCAACAGAAAAAAGATCACTTACATCCCTTTGTTTCACTGCTGATGCGTGTTTTCCCTAGAATAGACAATAATGCCTTTACACAAATACCTTTTTCAACAGAAAAAAGATCACTTACATCCCTTTGTTTCAAATCGCCTCAATTAAAATCCTTTTTTTAGTGGCGTAAAAGTGACTTTCCTGGATTTTCATTGTACCCATAATTTAAAGATGATAACTATGGCATTGAATATTTACCTCATAGAGGAAGGCCTATAAATAAATTTCCACGGTATATATTGATAAATGAAACACTTCTGAATTCAATATTTCAAATATTAATATATTTTAAAATTAATTTGTAAAATTGTTTTGCATTTTGACATTTAGTAACGTTGCGTCGTTACGATACCGTTATTACGTCAACATTAGCAACAAAGTACATTTTATCAATAATTTTTTGGACGATAGTGCGTTCTGTCGTACTAACAGGAATGGAGATCATGATTGAAAGTTCAGTTTCCTAAATTTCGGGGTTGCCAACCTATAAATAACTGCACTGTAATTATAAATTTCTTAATTAGGGCGGGAAGTAAAACCACTGCCGTTTTTGTATACTATGTACAATGTATATACAAAAATATATCCATAAGGTAGTGTTAATATACATTATACGAAACAAATCACTGCATTTTAAATGAACTGAGCTTTATTTGAAACAATATAAAACAATAAATTCATACTTGCCGCCATTTGATCCCTGATTTACAAATATAATTTTGAAAACACCACCATGCAAATATATATATATATATATATATATATTAGGGTAACAGAGTGGTACCCTTGAAAGAGGTAGTCAATTGCAGGGAGTAGGCACCCCTGCTCTTTTGTGAGCTCCAGGTCCCACTCGCTCAGTGGGTAGTACCTGGGTAGGGCCCCGTCTACAGGGTTACGTGGGGAGAAGAGAAGTCCCCAAAGCCGTAGTGAAGGCAACTTCTCTAGGAGATGAACACTCCGAAATTGCAGTTCCCTGTCCTCCAGGAAGAGGGGTTTGGCTAGAGGCTGGTAACCTCTACTAGTAAAAAATAACTTACTCATAAACTTCTAAGAGATGGGCTGAAGTCGGAACGGGTCAACAGATCTAATCCATGAATGCAGATGATGATATATATATATATATGTGTGTGTGTGTGTATGTGTGTGGTGTGTGTGCGTGTGTGTGTGTGCGTGCAACACACGTTTGTGAAGTGTTTTACAGAATCTTGGGAATTAAAAACCTTGCTGTCGCTCGGTTTTAATCACATCCTCGCTTCTGTAAAAACCACTTTCCAACCTCACATATTAATTTACTATTGTGAAATTTATCTGATATTAACAAATTTGTTTATTTAACGTGGGGGTTAAAAAGTCCCATATCGATTAGGTATCACATTTCAAGTTTCCTCGTGTTTAAATGTTCGTAAGCACAGTTTAAAATTTTAAAATGTGATGTGATGTTAACATTTCTGTTAATATGACATTGAGAATGTAATATGCATACGATTAGAACATTTTGTATATTTTCCTTCTTCGTAGACGTGAAATCGATTAGACTAGAGCTTATAATGCTCGATTCTGGTTCTAAAGTTCAAGGAAACAAATCCTTTCAGCGTTTGTGATTTTTAAGGACGTAAAACTCGTAAGTATATGTTCCTTCGGAAAGGACTAAAAAAACAGTGTCACCTGTCTGGATTTAGGACACACAAAGTACCGTAATATCAAGTTGTAAGTAGAGGTCTCTGGGTAAACTTGTTGGTCTTTTCTCCCCTAGATTATAATTTCGACATTAATTAGTTCAGCTTTTAAACAGAATCGTTGATTATTAATTATGCCATAACACTGATTGAAGGTATTGGTTTGTTTAAACCTTTCTCCGGTGTGAGAGTTGCCTTTTCTATGGATGAAGTGTTCCTCCTACCCGTTGATCTCTCTTCCACCATTTCTAACGCTGAAAAATTAAAATTTCTCTTCCGACATTGATGCTATTTGATATTCTCTTCGGAATTTCATCTTTGTGCCGTTTCTCGCCAAGATTTTCCAAGCAAGAACGAGCTAACAATAACTATGTAACTATGCAATTGCTAGTTTAGTTTCTGTGGACTTGAAAAACACAAATCCCCCCCCCCCCCAGGATCGTCATGGAATTCCTATTGGGTGCAAATATTTCTGATGAACTAACTCACTGGCACTCTCAAAATAATAAATTCTGAACCAATATTTTCCAATCATCCCCTGTGTAATCTGATTCCCTTAAATGATGGTTAATGTTATTTTCCCACTTCATCCTTGTATACCTACTGGGCGTTTTCCCTCTGGTTTGTTTAAAAGTTTCCATGCCCTCTTTCATTTCCCATCCGTGCCACATGACCTGCCCATCGCTGTCTACTAGACGTAACTGCTCTTATTATATCTGGTTTTCTATAACGATCTTGTAGCTCACTGCTCATCTCGCTTTGGTCAACAACATTAAGATCACTCCTAATATTTTCTCTTATCTTAAAGTAAGAGTCGATGTTTCACATCCAACTGGGAGGATAACATTTTAATATATTTTCAGTTTAACGATTTTTGACAGACGTTGGGACGATGAGAGTCTCTACAATACATAATAGCATACATTTGCAGAATTGAGCCTATGTTTAATTTCCTTGTGCATCTCGTTCCTATTTGTAACTATTGATTCTTATTAATTAAACAGTTCCTCTCTGTAACTTGATTTAACTGGGCACATGTGTTTGTTATGTGTGTTGTCTTATGCTGTATTTTATGATGGACCTTCAATACTGAAAACCAAGATCCAGCGAGTCTAGCTACATTGTATCGATTACTTTTTTTTTTCGTGGTTCACAGTTCATGTCGTCCGATCAACAAATTGATTTTGTAATTATATTATGGTATAAACAAATATAGGATATATTTTTCTCTTAAATATGATAAAGATTTTAACCAAGCAAGGGTGACATTACCACCCTAACTAAACCAAAATTAAACCTAACCTTACCGAACCTAACCTAACCTAATTTAATGCGTACCTAATCTAACCGAATCTAATCTAAGCTAACCTTACCTAACCTAACCGATCCTAACTTAACCTAACCTAAACTATACCTAACGTGTCCTAACCTGAACTAAACACACGAACCGATCCGAATCTGGACTATCTTAAACTAAACTAAACTTACCGAGCCTAACCGCAACTAACCTAACCTCACCTAAAATAACCTAATCAAGAAAAGAGTGGCGTGAACATCCCAATCAAACAGCAAGAAGCCTACCCAAACTTAACCAAACCTAACCGAATCTCACCAAACCAAGCTCTTGTGGCATGACCACCCCAACCTAACCTAATCTAACCGAACCTAAACCAAACAGGACCTATCCTAACCGAACTTAACAGGACCTAACCTGACCTGAGCAGACCTGATATGACCAGACCCTGACCTAACCTAACGTAATTAAGGTTTAAATGAACTTGAATTAAGAAATACTCCAAGGAGGCTTCTGTTGTAAAAATATTTTTCTTACCAATGTAGGGTGGCGTGATCAGTCCAACCAAATAAAAAAACCTATCCTAACCGAACCGAACCTAACTAACCAAACAAAAAATAATCAACGTTCCATCCATAAGCAATTTATGGTCGTAGCAAAGAAATTGCGAACAAAAGTTAATACAGATGGAAAATCTGATTCTGCTGAAAATTCCAGAAGATACCGATGAGGTACAAAAAGGACTAATTCCATGTAACAATTTTGTACGACGCATGGTGGAATGCACTTATATATTGTAATGCCTTTCTTTTATATCCAATGTTGTTTATTGATGCTCCATAATTTTGTAATATTGAATGTAAATTATATACAGTGCTATCGGTATAGCATTGGACAGCAAACGCGGGGATTTCACTGTACACTGCTGAGCAGACGGTGTAGGATCGCGGTGATACAACCACACACATTTTCGTAACTATTTTACAAATTGTCGTACTTACCAATTATATTGACGCAGGTGCTCGAACAGGCTGACCCGATTGAAGAGCACGAGTCTTGATTATTTTATATGGATGCAACTTTAACAGTTCTGTATCTTTTTATACATAGCCTTAATAAATTCCTATTTGTTGCGAAATGCCCCTGATAGTAAACAGAAATTGGTAAAAGTAAAGTATCTCAGTAGAAAACGTAAAACCCCTTTTATTTTTTTGTAGATAACTCTAGTTTTATTCTGTATGTGATATATATTCGAGATGATTATTTTGTTGGCCACATTAATTTTATCCCAAGCGTGTTGGAAATTAAATTCATTTTTCATTTTTTAGTTCGGTTTTCTAATAAAGCGTGTTTGTTTTAGTTTATTTAAGCTATTATTTATTAACATCCATAGTTGAATTAATAATATGGATTTTCAAGTAAACACCAATTCAATTGATTATATTTGAATTGATTATAGTTGAATTGTCGTAAAAGTAAAATTTATCTGTTCCTATGTGGGGGAATGGGGATAAGTTTTTAAGAATGTCTACTTTAGTCTTGTTGTCTGTAGCTGTCAATGGTTTTCAAGTAAAATGGTCATTTAAATCATCTGCTGAAATATATATAGAGTCAGTTGGGGATTCAACTGTTCAAGTCCCAATCTGTTAGCGGAATAATTTTACCAGCCATATTTTATTCAGGCTTAACGATCTTCTACGAGCCTGAAAATTGTCAAACTGGGATCCCACGGCTTAAAGTCTCTCCCGGAGGAATTTCTCCTTAGATTTTTTCATCCTAAAAATGTGTATCGATCGCATCCGGGTTTGAACGCGCGGTCCTCAAGACCAGGGGCAAGTAGCATAATATCCACTAGACCACCCGGTGAATGCTTATTTAATTTATTAAAATTATTATAGGTCCTCCCATGTAACATATACAGACATGTGCTAGATAGGCTTAATATATATTATTTATATTTTATTGATTTCCAGTGTTAGAAACAAAACACATTTTCTTACAAGATTAAACGTAAACACTTATGACGCAATCCATACATCAGGTTTGTTTGCATTAATTGTAGGCCCAAATCTGAAACTTAGCTCGGATTTATTCAGTCCAACTTTATTCTCTTTTGTCTTATAGGAATATACATTTTATGGCCAATTGCTAAAATATCGAACCTGGAGGACCGGGTAATTTGTCATCGGTTTTGTCTTCTTCTAGCCTTTAGAGAATCAACACTAAGCTATAAGGCAGCAGCTGTTAGTTCTGGTTCTCTTCGGGTAAAAACAGCAATCATAAAATAGTAAATATGAAATTGGATGTCAATAATTATTTATTTTCAGGTTTAGAATAAATATACAAATGTTTGTAGATATAACAAAAAATGCAGTATTTTTATGCAGTATTCCCTATTGTTTGAAAGACCAGTTGGATTTTAAAATTAATATTTTAAATAATCTTTGATTTATTCGAGAAAGAACACTGAAAATCACATTGTCTGAGGTCTGTAAATATTAGTAGCAAGAAAAAAGTATTGTTTATATGCACTTTCAGTTATAACTCTACGAATACTCGTCAATATTTACTGGATATTATGTTTCTAACAACGTTCTGAAAATATATTTAAGAGTAGGTTACAGTGATTTGTTCCGTTTTGTACTTGACGTACACAAAACGTTACATTATAACAAAACGGAAAGATTTTAACTGTGTTCTTATTTTAATAAGTAATCGTATTAAAGAAATATATGACTTATGAGTAAATTAAAAAGTAACAAGAATTAAAATATAAACTTTACCTCTACATGTATTATTAACGGTTGTCCAGCTGCTGTTATCACTCTCGCCTACACATCCTCACACCAAAGTCGAAAAATCTGCTTCCTCCACGACATCACTGATATCGCGCCCCGACTGTCCCTGTTCCTGAGCAATTCAATGGATACATCATACCAAGGAATATAATTTAAATGTTATATTCAATTATCTTCACAGTAATTAATTAGTTTAAAGAGAGAAGAGTATAACTAATATATGTAGACTTTATATATATATATCTCCAGTAGTCTGGTAGCATATTATCTATATAGTCCAGATAATATCAGATTTTCGCAGACTACGTTTTAGCGTAACATATTTAATATTATACTTTGTCGTTTTTAAATAATCATATTTAAACTTGAAGTGTCCTCTTCAAACTTTTTTTAATTGTTTCCTGAATAAACTTTGATAACAACGGGGGAAATAATATGAAAGTTGTAGACACTGTTTATAAAAATGTCAGAGAGTCACAGCTATTTTAATAGCAAATATCTATTGTACAATTTCCATCCGAGCTCTTTCATTACCATTTTAATCTACAGCAACTTTTAATTGAGATAATATATCCAAATTCACAGCTCAAACAAATTATATAGAACGGGTGTGCTCTAAAGGTTTATTGAAACTATCATATATCCATACGTGGAATTGTTCAGCTGTCGCCGACGTGGCTACTTTCGCTTATGGTTCCGATAATGCAGAAGCCCAGTTCACAGTGATCCAAAATATTAAAGAACCGGCAAAAATAAAAACTTACTTCTGGATAAAGGGGAAAAATGTGAACAATTCTCTATAAAAGTATACGATTAAAAAATCTGCCAAAGAATTAAACTGTATACTAGTTTTTATTAAACATTTTGGTCAAATTATTTACAAATTCTCTAATAATTATTTTCACGCCAAACACTTCGAATACTTGTGTTAAACAGATTTATGCATTAATCCTATTTAACAGAGCCCGTGGGACCGAGATCCCTAGATACCGACAGCCCGACAACCCGTGAGCCCGAGAGCCAGACATCCGCCGGATTTCCGCCTCACTACAGCCTTACTAACGCAAGACTACCGCACGACTACCGCCTGACTACCGCACGACTACCGCCTAACTACCGCACGACTACCGCCTAACTACCGCACGACTACCGCCTAACTACCGCACGACTACCGCCTAACTACCGCACGACTACCGCCTAACTACCGCACGACTACCGCCTGACGTCCGCCTGACTACCACCCGATTTCTTCCGCCAGATTTTTTCCTCCCGACGTCTTCCGCCAGATTTTTTCCGCCCGACGTCTTCCGCCAGATTTTTTCCGCCGGACGTCTTCCGCCAGATTTTTTCCGCCCGACGTCTTCCGCCCGACGTCTCTGCCCGACGTCTTCCGTCCGATATCTTCCGCCCGACTTCCGCCCTACTTCCGCCCACTTTTGGCCCCACTTCGGCCCGACTTCCGCCAGACTTCGACCCGACTTCCGCTAGACTTCGACCCGACTTCCGCCCGCCTTTGGCCCCACTTCGGCCCGACTTCTGCCCGACTTCCGCCTGACTTCCGCCCGACTTCCGCCCGACTTCCGGCTATCTTACTTCCAGGCTTTCTGACTTCCAGGCTTTCGTACTTCAGCAAGACAACGGAGATAAGTAATTATGAGAACAAAATGATAGACCGTAATGGGGTGGATGGATAAAGACGGATAGAGAAGGAAAATAAAACTTTAAGCACAAGAATATATACATATCTTAAAAATATCTAAATAAATAAATAAATATTTTTTTATCTAAATTAATACACCTATCTATGATTGTAGATTAATAGTTTTCTTTCGAAGTTTCTCGCAAATACATTTTTTTTGTCTTAAAATCATTCATTAACTAATACATTGCGTGTAACATTTAATTAAAACTCCTCGCATCAATTGTGATCAGCCAGATATTCTTATATACTTAATATTTTTAATGTTACGCATGTAGATGAATTTGATAGCCAAAAAGTGATTTTCAGATTTATTTTTGGCATTGCGGATCACTGTGTAATGCTTGTATCACGCCATCCCTAGAATGAGAATAACTTCATAGTAGTTTATTATTTTACCACATCAACTGTTCATGAATAGCCTACATAGCTTTCTCTTTTCAATTTTTGACTATAAAATAGTGTTTAAAATAAGAAGACTTACGTAATATCCAAATGTCCATCAAATAAAGAAAAATGTACACTTAGAAAAAAAAAATGAATGGTTTCAAAATCCGACCCTGTTATGAGCCGCTACGCACGCTTGAAGAGCTTGATCTATGTTTCACGAGGTAACACATTGTTAAATGTTATAATACGACGTATTTAGTTTTAATGGTCATAACTAGTTAAAGATCAATAAAGGAGACATATATCTAGATATTTACGAGTGTTCGACGTATACAATATTACTCAAATTACATCTTCTTCTTCCATTCCTGGTTTAGGCAAGAGTTTGCCTATTTTTTTGTGATAAATTTAAATTCTCGTGCATAGTGTAAAGTAAACAAGACAACAGGATTTACATGACTGGTATCCGACATGCTAGTAGCGTAGATCGTTAAAAACCAATTACATAAAATGAAATATATATGAGAGTCAGGCTTCAGATCCCTCTAGAATGATTTTTTGTTGTTTATTTTTATTTCCACAAAATTCATCAACGTATGATTCCAGCCACGTAATCTACGTCTAATTTACATTATATTAGGTAATAATCCTTCCGACGTAAACTCTATAACAGTATTTAGCTACGGTATAAATCCAATTGTGTATGCAGTACCACGGTTTAATAGAAAAGCTATAAATGTATGTAATTAATGTTAATGTAGCTTCATATATCTATATATTTACTTATTTCTTATTAGTGGGTAAAACGTTTCACCCTTCAACTTAAAAATATTGATCACATAGGTCAGGTCGACCATAATAATAGCCCATATATGATGGACAATAATAAAAATAATAATGACAAAATAATAATAATACATAGTAATACTTCTAAATAGTTAGTTCGTTTTTCTCTTTAAGAAAGGGCACATAGAATAAAATAGAAGGCATTGTAACGATTAAAAAATTTAACCTCATCGGGAACCGAACCTGTGACGTCTTGCATACAAAGCAAGCAATAAAGAACTGAGCTAAACGTTCTTTGGCTTTCTTTACATAAAATGATGCTCTTCATTGGAGGAAGGGGAACGTGTTGTAACTCTACTGTGCAATTAGTTTACTCGTGTGAATCGCGCGTTAAAACTTTATATGTTCGAGGTCAAGAGTCCGCTCATTCTTCTTCTTCTTCTTCTTCTTCTTTTGCCAAGTGTACATAGAGCTGATAATGTGCTTGTTTTATAAACATTGACTTTTTATGTTGTATAATATTTACAGAATTTTGTGATGAGAGGAAATAATGAATATACACTTTCCATTAATCTTATTTTAGCGTTTTTTTTCAAATTCTGAAAGTCTTACAGATCTTATCATTAAAATAAATTATTTTTTTTTAAATAACTGGGTTCTTTCAGTTCAGGGAGTAAATACGTACACGCTGTGTAATATATATAACTTTCATTATTTGTTGATTGAAAATACTTTATTTTTACAAGGTATTGATGTATATATATTATATCGTACAGGGTTTATTCTTTTTCTTGTTCACTGAGGTTTTAGCTGCTAGAAGTACAATCACTAATTTTAATCTATTTGAAACTTATCTGTAGATTAGTTTGTCTGTTGGGTTTTGTAGGTCTCGGGAAGAAACAAAATACATCGCTCAGAACATGACTAAATTTAACGCGCACTATGGCTGTTACAGGCTAATATTGACAGAATATAATACTGAAATGCAACAACGGTGCAGAGAACCATTACCAGATATTTTCCTTAAGATGATGGTTAGATATATATAAATGTGTTATGTCATGCTTCAATGCTATTTAACTTGAATGGATATCTTCCCGTTGTGGAGTACAAAATAATGAACTAACACACACACTATCCAAGTGAGGCCCCAATTAATTATACAACTACATCAACTTGTTGAAGCTGCAGTTAATAGAAATGTAAACCAAAAAAATGTGCCAACACTACATAAACATCAGCTTGGAAAACAATGTAACACGCTTCTTGCAAGACGTCACATTGCGTTGTACCAAAAATGTGAAGGAAGAAACCAGTTGCAGCATTTGAAATCTTAAATGATCATGGCCTCCTTGGAGAATATCTACACCAACTTAACATCTTCCCATCATGTGGTTGGGTTTTCTGTTGTGATAGCGACAGTGTATTCAATTAGGACCTTATAAACCTAAATACTGCTTTGAAAACCTGCAATTTAATTTGATGGCGAATTATAACGGGAAGTTTAACGTAAAGTGACTTAGCTTCAAATGTCAGGGCGTTAAATTATATAAATTTACTGTGACACTGAATATGGTATGTTGTGCGATAAAATTTCTAACGATTTATTTTACCAATATTCTCGATTAATGTTAAAGATAAAATCTGTAATATTAAGAACGACACTTTTTACTATCTTCTAAATATTGTTTTCCTATAATGTATACAATATTCTTAACTGCAATTGAATAGTAACTACATTTATCAGTCATTATTTTAGAGATGTTTCTATAACCATTTTTAGGTTTAGAGTTTTGAAGCGCTGCAAATTGACGATGTTTCAGCAAATGAGAATGAAGCATTTCACCAAGTTTTCTTCTTGCACTTCGATTGTGATGCTGTCTAAATGGGCGAAGAATTATTTGTTGAGAGTCCTGCTAGTGTTTACCACAATGCCGTGCATTATCTTCTATAATGATCCAAACATAATAGTACACAGTTATAAACCAGTTTAAAAAATTTAAAACATTAACAAGTAATCTGCGCTACAATTCCAGCATTAACATACAAATGAATTGAAAGTAAATTAATGCTTTTCATAATCATTTGGTAATTATGTATGTAGCAGGTACCTCTTTTGAACTAGTTCAATTCGGTGAATTACGAGATATAATTATTAACGTTATTCTAGTGACGATTCTTATGAACGATCAAGTTATAATAAATTACAATTTCTCGTGATGAAGTCATCTTAAAAACTAACAGACTAAAATTCAACCTAACTAATAGCGTATGCTACATAAAGAAAGACAAATATCAAACTAGTGTGGGTCATTTTTATCCCGCGCCGTAGCCGAGTGGTTAAGGTAGGATACCTTGGTGGAAAGCTACGGGATTTGCGCTGGTACCATTCTGCGTGGGGAAGACTTTTCTCATAGAATTTCGGCCAGTATGGTACTGGTGCCATCCACAGCATCGTGAGGCATTTGGGTAGCTACAATAAGTAGCGGCTCAAGTTTGAGAAATCCAGATATAACAGCTGTGGGACCCGACATAACGACCACATCTCGCACCTACACTGGCTTACCTCTGTGATGAACACATGTGGATGTTAAGCCTGCAGCCGGCTGGTAGGTCAAGGACCTAGTAGGACTGTCGCGCCGTGGAGTTGGAGTTAGAATGAGTCATTTGAGTCAGCTTTTAAACTAAATACGATCTGTTTAAATGTGAACCAAAACTAAGCGTATTACCTGCAAATAGTAAGAGACCGGAGTTCGTAGTCATCTTGATATACCTAAATAAAATTAGCTTAGGGTTCTATGCGAGATGATGTAACTAACTCACTGACAGGCAAAAACGGTAGGAACCTACAAACATATAATTACCAATGAATATTATTATATTAAAACATGAATATCCCAAATACTACATAACCTGGAGTTTATAAATAAATAGACGGAAGAAAATAATTGACTTGGAATAATTAATAATATAATAAAATTAAGATTGCTTTGAGATGAAACACCATACGTTGGCTCGGAGCTACGGAACATGCATTAGGGTGATTTACTATGAGAAAAATTGTTCATATACAATTTTGCCCAATATAGGACCGATGCCCAATTAGCACCGTGAGGAATTTTGGCAACTGTAAAATAATAGCGGCTCCAGGATAGTATAGGATCGGCACGTTACCCATATACTATCTAGATAATAGACTTCCTCTGAAATATATAATAGGCCTAAGTGGTTAGACATTTGCAGGCTTCTCGAAAAAGAATATTTTCTTTTTTCGTTGAAAACGGAGAAATTTAATAAAATAGTATAACACAATCATCATCATTCCAGTAATTACGCCTGTTGACTCGTTCTGGGTTTCATGAAATATAACACAATATTATGTGAAATTATATAAAATATAATATTTCTAATTTGAGAGTAACATTTGTTATAATTTCAATTAACACGCCTCATATACACATACGATATATCTAATAACGGCATTAAACTATGATAATGAGATATTTGAAAATGTATTTAATATTTACTTGATAGAGGAAGCGTTGTCTGTAAATCTCACCTACACAGGTTAAACAGTTTTGAATCCAATCTGTAAAAATATTAATATTTTATTAATATCATTTAAAACCATATTTTTCTATTTCATATTCAATGACGTTGCTTGGTAACGTTACGGTTATTGTGACATCCGTATTGTCAACAAGGCGCATTTTGTCCAAATTTTTATGAAATCAATCTCTTTTTAATAAATGTGTTAATTATGCTTAGGAGAAAAAAGCTACTTATATATTTAAATAGTTATTATATATAGTTTTGATGGGGGTGGACTAGTGGTTATGCTCCTTCCCTATAGTTCGGAGGGTCGCGGGGTTCAAACCGGCCGGGGAGATGGATTTTTTTAGAACGGAAGAAGAATCCAAGGAGCAAATCCTCCGTGAGGGACTTTAAGCTATGGGTCCCGAGTCCGAAAGTATTTTCAGGCTCGTAAATGATTCTTAAAGCCTGAAAAAAAGGTCCCTAAGCAAAATGTACTGACGTTACAACATCCTAGTAATACCTTAGTTGCTTGTTAGATGTCTCATTGTGTCGGTGTATTGCCTGCATGACATCTATGTGCAAATAAGGTAACTAAAATTAACTTGGACCAGTAACCCCTTACAAAGGAGAGGCTGTGGCTCAACAATGCGCTCATTCATACATATTATACATAGTTTTTCCTCCGTTTGATATTCGTAGTGGCAAATTTAACTTTAAAAAAGTGATATTGTTTCATTATTAGATAATAATTTGACAAAAGAGACGTGTAATACGCATACAATTAGAGCACAATTTTTTCTTCTCTCTCTTCTTCCCCCGCCCCTCATAGGTGCTGTAATCGATACTGGTGGAATAGTGGTTAGCATACTTGCTATTGGATTTAAAATGCATGGGTTCAAACACGGCCAGTTAGTGTGAATTCCAGGGCATAAAAATCCTTAGATGAGGTTCCTTTGGAAGCGAACTTAATAATTTGGTTCCCCGTCTAGATTTACGGCATCGTTACGAGAATAGCAAGCTTGGAAAACAAGACTTGGTGTGGCATTTTTTGCCCTCTATCGCTCAAATTTGAATTGCGATGCAATATGAAATAAGTTTTATCGTGAAATCGATATAATATCATAACACTGATTTTTATGATTTGGCCTTCACAACTATTTTTTTTCGCGACTACACATGACATTTGTCTTTCTTTTGTAGCAAACTTTTACGGAGACTGCCTAACAACCAACTTGGAGGATCAGTAAGTACTTGTTTTAATATTTTTGTTCTGTAGAAATGACACCTTCTCTATGGCTAACGTGTTTGCTCCTAACAGTTGATCTGTTTTTCCACAATTTCTGATATTGAAGAAAGACAAACTTATCCTCCGCCATGATTATAAATTATTGCTTCATTGTGTGGTTTTCTCGTCCAAAGTTTGTTTATCCAGCAAGCGGGGGGAATGCTGTTAATAGTTATGTTACTTCTGGTCTTGAAAAACACAAATTCCCCACCACTGTCTCAAGGTCATTCAATTCTGACAAATACTTTGGTAATTATGCAGAAACGTTTTTCATGGACAACATAAAGATTCTGTTCATTTGAACCACCTGTGAAATATGTTTAACATTCGTTGTAACGAACCAATGACACTGTGTTAGTAGTTTCAGTCATTTTAAACATGGCGCGATTAGGTTTAGTTTATATTTCAATCTTACTTAATAATTACACGCATTCTTGCGGTTTGCTGAGGAGTTTGGGAGCTAAGGCGGCGAAGAACCCAGTCATATAAAAACGTCAAGCGCGACAGGCCGAAGGCCCTTGGCTTACTAGCCGGCTGCCTGACCCCACATCCACTTTGGGTTAATCATAGAGGTAGACGATTATCGAGCCAATGTAAGAGTGACATGTGGTCAGAATGTCGGATCTCCCAGCCGTTATAGCAAACCCATTCTTATAGATTTTCTAAAATATAAAAACTATCCTAATTTTTAATCATGTACCTCAACAATAGGAATTTATCAGATAATAGCTAACACAAATCGACTCACTTCCGAATGTACGAACAATAGTATTTAAGTTATATATCACATTTAAACACGTCTGTCTTGAATTAAAAAAAGCTAACGAAAGATAAAATTACATTAACCTTAGTCCTTTATTGTCTAGCGTTGGTTTATATAAGTAACATCCAGATTTCCTGTTAAGTTTTTAAATATTCCACAAATCATTCAAATAGTATAAGGATTTTGTTTATATTGACAACCATTGGTAAAAAAAAAATCATCTGAGGAAAATGGCAAGAAATAGACTTCACAAATTGGCATTCCAATATACCCCAACTGGACATAGGGACCAAGGACCAAAAACATCGGTGGAAAAGATCAAGACCATCTTCGCTGGGTTTACCGTACAGGCCACATGGCCTAAAACGAATTTGTTCATGAATGATGATGATGATGATGGTAAAAAAAACTGTAATAACACACACTAACATCAGCTTTGTGTTTTAACATTGGTTATTAGGTCACATATCACTTAGATTTATATATTTCTTCATTTACAATCATAAACTTTAAAAAAATTGTTCTTTCTCCTTTATAAATACAACATACGAATCTCGAGGACAAACAATGGGAATGACGTAATAGTTACGTCACGAATATGTATATATTTCTTGACTTTCTTTGCTATTTTTATAATTTAGTGATTTTTCAATACAAGGAATACATTATATTTCATGAAAAAAATTGAAATTTGTTTTTAAATTTCCGAAAACAGGAACATAACATGTAATGCTAATGTAAATATTAGTTTTCCAACGTGGCTAATTACCGCAAGAACTTTGAAGGAGTAGATCACAAGGTCTCGCTGAAAAACCAGGGTGAGAATAGGTATTTAAAATACTTAGGAATACGATAGTGTGAATTGTATAGAATTTTATGGAATAAGTTGAATTGGAGATAGAAGTGAAATACAAAACAGCTTAATGGGAGAAGAGAATAAATAAATGAGAGACACAGCTAGTAGCCAAAAGGTGGATTTTTTTTATTCTAAGTTCAAATGAACGAGAAAAATATTAGCAGTTTATTTATCGTTCCTTCACTATTTCATGGTTCATAAATTACGTTCCTTCATATTTACGTAATATCTTCTTATTTTATCTAAATGGCTTGTTATTATTGATAATGCCCTCTCTCTAACTTACATCTATGTGTTTCTTATCCTGAGCCTGTCTTTTAATGGTAAGAACTGGAATCCTGACAACTAGGAACCAGCGAGGGCCAGTCACTGTAATTATAATTTAAAATGTGTTTCACAGATCTTGTAATGAGCCCAAGACATTAATTTCTTTGTGGGGTACATATAAAAAATAGGTTTAGTGCAAGAGCCTGAAAGGAAGAGGATAAATAATGTGATTTTAATAAAAATTACTTAAATCAAAATTTACTATTATTATAAAAAATTATTAGATGAAGCATAAAATAGATTCCGAAAAGGAAGATCCTGTAACAGATGGATATTTCACTATTAAAAATCTAATATAAAAACACAGAGAGTTTAATTTTGAAACACACACATGGCGTTTTATTTGACTTGAGTAAGGTTATTTGACAAAGTAAATAGAAAAAAAATGATTAGAAATCCTCAAATATGATGGAATCCCAGACCAACTGATAAAATGATATTATATGTGTAATCTAATAAGGATAATGATATCCAAGGTTGAAAATAAAATCCTCTGGATTTAATCAAGGGTTTGACAATGCTCTTTATACTAATATATGAACTCAATTATGAAAGAATGGATACTACAAACCACATGGCAGTAATACCACTTGAACTATTTATATTATTTAGAACACCCGATTATTTGCAGATGACATTGTGTTTGTAGCGAATTCAGAAGATGACCTACACGTTCAGTGCACTCTTTTCACCAAATTGCAATGAATTACAACATGGAATCTCAACAGAAAAATCTAAAGTCATGGATTTCCTAGGAAAAGACCCAGTTCGCAGTAAAAGTTTTTTAGTAATAAAATATTAGAACAACTAACACATTTAAGTACCTCGGATATCAAGTTACATACGAACAGGAAAAATATTTTAGTCAACAAATTATAACATTTAACAGAGTAACAGAATTATAAATAATATTTTCAAGCCAAACACAGTACAGCAGCACACACGAACTAGAATTTATAAAAACATTGGCCAGAACCATATTATGTTACGGCAGTGAGGCCTGGACAATTCGCAGTGTAGATGAACTAACTGCGGCAGAAATGAAATTTATGTGACGTACTGCTGGTTACTCAAGAACAGACCATGAAAGGAATTCTGAGATTCTTAAGGAATTACAAACAGAAAAAATCATGGAATGTGTGTGCAAAAATAGAGAAACAACTGGATATCTCACGTAAGAAGAATGAGCAGAACAAGAATAACACGTCAAATCTTAAATTACCAGCCACCAGCAAGAGATCTTTGGGCAGACCCTCAAACGTTGGATTGAGACCGTAACAGACCGCTAGGTCTATCATATGAAAGGAAGAAGAAGAAGGCAGGCGAAGAAGAAGAAGAAAAAGAAAAAATAACAAAAAGAAACAACAATACAGTCATCGTCCACAATGTGAAAATGTATTAAAAAATATTCTGAAACAATTAGCTCGGGACGTTGAATCAAAAGGTAAAAAAACGTGCTACAAGCTGGAAGAATCGGATTCGATTCTCTAAGAGGTTCTTCTTCTCCTGATGAGGTCATAATCATTACAAGGAATAATAAATCCTAACGTTATAAAAATTGTTGTA
>JASPKZ010006688.1:0-14377 GCA_030220185.1 Diploptera punctata | reverse complement strand
GCCTGATTACCCGGCCTTGCCTGGGGAATCTATTATCGCGATTCTTCTTGACATAATTTGCGTTGGAAACGCGGATTAATAATGGTATTTTTTAAGTTTAGTAAAAGAAAAAAATCTCATAAATACTGCCCCCGAGTGATTTCCAATTTTATCTAGAGATTTTTTGGAACTCATTTTTAGGACTATTTTCACGAATAAAATTAATTGTTTTACTCACAAATCATTGTTTACCCTATTATTTTAAAATATCTTTCTCCTTCTTTCCGAATGCAGTATTGGGGTATGATGCCCGTTCTGCGACTACAAAAATGATCTTTCCTCGGTTTAGGTCTTCCGAGGTCCTCTTTTGCCTTTAGGGTTTTTGAGGTTGTACATCATCTTGGGTAAACGGGATTTGACATTCTCTTGGAGTGTTAGAACCATTTTAATCGTATAATTTTGTATATGTAAAGATTTAGATTTTAATGTTAACTGCAAATTGTTTTGACAAACAAATCAGAAAGTGAGGTTTGTTCATTCCACTGCTTGCGTGATCATCTTATTATTGCCAAAATAGATCGCAATATTGTAAGAGTGCACCGAAGTGTAGAATTACGAAACACATAACTATATACCCGTATTATAATTAACATTACGGTTTATTTCATTATGTTTTAGTAACTACCTCAGTAAAACAAGGAATCGTTTCATTATTTTGCCTATATTCAATGTTTTTGTTGGAGAAAATATGCTTTGACTGTTCAGAACATTAAAAGGAGGAGCTTTCTTTATCGCGCAAAACAGGAGCTGAATAAAGACAAATCGAAAAGTAAAGAGCGAGGTGAACAGACTGTCATTGTTTGTAAAACAACATTCATTGAAATGTGATTGGTCATTGACTAGTCATTTGTGGGCATGAGAGTTAAATAGTCGTAATCGTAGTAATTATTTTTAGATACCTCGTACTGATTTACCCGGCCTCCCGGGAATCAACTTAAAACTCGATCCTTTGGCAAATGAGCGAAAAGCCAAAAGTTCGTTATTGTGAGTTATCCGTCAAAGAATACCGCAATGGCGCTGCTACTGGCCCGAGAATGTATTATCCCGATCTTCTTGAATCAATGAGGACAAAATGGGTTTATGTGATTTATCCTAAAAGATAAGCATGTGGTTCCGCGACTTTTTTTGTATGGTTTCTAAGATATTCCATTCTGTGTACATTAATGTTGGTGTATTTTGTTAACGGTTTAGGCAGCCGGTAAGCCATTTAAGCGTCAAAAAGGGAATGTTTTTCCACGTTTTTTACTAAACTGGATGATTTGGTAGGGTTAGGAGTTGGGTAATTACAATTCTCTTACTAGGCCTCTGTTAATCCCGGGACTCTCCTGAACATTTGCACAAGAAGTCCTCATCACAATCTGATGAACGGTATGGAAACGCATAATCCGAAACAAACAAACAAACATACTCATTCTAATCATATACTGTAGGTTAACGCAATTTTTTGTTTGTTTTTTTAATTGCTCGTTTCCGACTTATTTTTTTGTATCTTAATGTGTACACTTACCTTTTGTCCATAGTGTGGACCTAACTCCTAGAAGTGATATACTGTATGGAATGGCTCTCTTGTAAACTAGACTTTCCTCTTATCTAACATTATTTTCTTTATACATAACTTTGTTTAAAAAATTCTAACACCGGCGATTTATAGAAAAGGTTGTATCTCCGATTTTTTCTGATATTTTTTACAGTTGAAGAAGCAAGCTGAAATACCTAACCTGAAAATTAATTCAAACCCTGGCCCCCTGCATAAGTTGCCAGTGAATGTTATGTAGGCAAACAGAATCGGGTGGAGCTATGGCGGAGTTTTTCACGCCTTTGTTGAACGTAATTTACATTCTGTGGCCAGCCAGGGCCTTCATTTAATTCGATTGAAATTAAAACGAAACATTGATTTGCTTTATCAATTTTTTTCGAATACCGTTTTTCTGAGATAGCGTTCGCTGCACGCGAATGTTTTTGACATCACATTCATTTCGACAGCTTTGTGTCCATCAGAAATAGGAGAGGTCTTCATAGATGTATGGGTGTCATTGTCCCCCCCTCGTTTTATTTCTATTGTGCTAGATCCGGGTATGATCCCCAGGCAAATAATTAACTACTGTCCAAATGACAACGTCCGCTTGTTCGACCGTTAACGATGCACGAACACCGCTTTCTCGCCGTAAACATTCCTTCTAGGCTAATACCTGGCAGGAGATGATGATAATGTCTATGTTAGGAAATCATCATGGTAAAGATGATCGCGACTAACGCGCCCTGTCAGCTTTGCGATGCTCCTAAACAGTCTCGATTGTTTCATCATCGGACTTGAGGTTACTGTGGAGGTCCAATACCTACGTCCTGCCAGGGAAATATGTAATATATATTTTCGGCTGCTCTTTGCGCAACTGAGGCAAAATATATATTTTTAATTTGTTGTTTTACTGGCTTCCTTGTAGGTTTTATATTAAGTATCGTTCAAAATTACACCGATTGTATTTAACTCGTTCGATCTCTACAAATTCAATTCACAAACACACAAATCTGCGCGCTTACCTGACTAAGTCGTGAGTTACACGGAATAGAAAGGAGCGAGTGCGCCGACTTTTGGCCAATCAGCGCCGTGCATCCCTCCCCGCTAATCTCACTCGCCCGCCACGCCAAACTGAAGATCGTATCGACGAGCTGACCAAGATATGCAAAAAGACACCGGCTTGTGTCTCTGAGGATAATGTTAGGGAGTTTTTAAAGACGGACTATATAGGGCTTTTACTTTGCGGTACAAATTTCTGTTCTTGTAAACAGTATTAAGATAGAAAATTAAAAATATATAACTGTTTGGCAGGTGCCGTCGTCCTCAAACTGGTGTTAAAATATTATATTTAAGATTCTAATCTGGAGGCCCTTCGGAAATTAACTTTCCAATCATCACAGGATGAGTACTATGCTACTAGTTCTTGTTCACGGACGTTGGTAGACTTGGAGTGTCGTTAGTAGTCAACTGACTTGTTTTTTGAAGATATCGTATAATGAGTTGTACGACGGGGATGTGTGTCTCATTGAATTAGTAAGGGTGTTGGTTTATTTCTTTATTAATTTCAAGGACTTCAAATAGATATATTCTATGCTCTGCTGGAATTTTTTTCTTTGTGAACTATCGTTAGAATTATTTTCTATTGTGACCATTCAGTGACCAACGTTAAAACGATATGTTTGACGCGTACATAAAATATTTGAGGTGCTCTCTTATAATCTTGTGTTAAAAATTCTACTTGTCCTGTTCTAACACAGTTGAGGACGACGGCATCTGCCAACAGGATATATTTTAATTTTTTATTTTATCCTATAACTATTCACCTCAAACGGAAAATTGGTTATGAATTGTATTAGTATTTCATGTTGTAACAGCATGGTTCCGGTTGTTGATTTTAAAGGAGAGTTTATGTCATAAAATACAAAAAGTAAATGTTTAATAAGCAATCTATGGACAATCAAAGCCTATAAGTAAGAAATAAGAGTAAAAAATTTAATCGAGGGATGTTCAGGCGTATCAATGTTGCATTCTGGTGAATGTAAGATCTATGAATTTTTTATGAATCTCATTGCATTTTCAAACCGAGATCGCTGTTCCTGCTTTTTTAAACATGTCAAAACAACAAACAGTTTAAAGCGGAAACTCAGAAGAGCTACCTAAATTCCTCTCTCCAAAGCGTATGAAGCTTTGAGACGTACGGACGAAATACATTACTGTAAGATAGATTGGACATATATTAACAAGTGTCAGAAATTATTACAATTGACTCAGACTGGTTTCCTTATTACAGCAGTGTTGCCACTTACTTTTGTTACATTCCCACAATAATATTCATGCCTTAAAGTTAATTTCGACTTGAAGGATGATAAAATGACGTTACACTTAGTCTATTTTCATGCAAAGTTTATACTTAGCGTGACTACAAATGAATATACAAATATATTGCATTTTGTAGACATAATACTATCAAAAGGGAATTTAAAAAATATGGTTCAATTTCAGAGGCAACGTCCAAATGTTTTTTTAGCACGAAGTCGTCGATTGAATGTAACACTGTTAGCTTTGCTCATGGGTGTTTGATCAAAAACAGCTTACTTTTAACGTAATCATCAAAACCCACCTGCGAAATAAACAGTAATTCTGTTACTGTGCATCGTTAACAATGTTGCGTTCCTAAATATATGCAGATTAACATTGTTATGACCACAGTTATTGTCGTCAGTTTCTGCCCGACTTCTGAGTGAAAATTTTGCCCTTTTGAAATCCATTTCTTTTAAACCGAACATATAAATGTATTTCCAATTTGTGTACCAAGTATAAGCACATACATATCTACAGGGTGTTTCTAAATTAGACCGCAAAGTTTTGGGATCAGATAGGAAAACCGTCATTGAATACATATTGTTAATGAAAATATGAGCTGAAACGCTCGCGTTGAATTGCTAGAGAGAGCGTTCAGGGAGGGATTGAAAGGGAACAGATAAGCACTCCGTTCAGTCTAAGAGGGGGCTTTGTTCATACCACTATCGCTTGGCTTTGTTTACTTCCGGAGCTCAGTAGGCATTCGAAACTTACTACAGCAACCATCTTTACATCCATGGGCACGGATCTGTTGGGATAGGTAGGTGTTGGCCCCACTGCCAGGCCGGCACGCCTCGCCTGACCTGATCTGCCTTAGATTTCTTTTATGGGGGATACTTGAAGTTAATGGTTTATGAAACCGATATTGACTCTGAAGAGGATCATGGAGCACGTATTGTCCAGCGCAAGCAGAAGAAAATAATGGATAACTCCTGGCATCTTTGGAAGAAATACGACAAAGTATGGCACATTGATGTACTGTTTATCTGGATGTCAATGGACGTGTGTTCCAGCACTTGTGATGAGACAATATACTGGATCCCCATCCCTACAAATACAACACTGGGAGAGTGTTTATTTATTTTTTTTAATTAAGTACGTTTGTTGCTTGCTTGTCTGTAAAGTATTTGGAATTAAACACATACAATGACTTGCTATTTGTGCATTACAAACTTCCTCCCATCCCTTTCCCTAAGACCCCACTCCCACTAAAACGAAGCATTACAGCGTATTGGTTTCCTTACAAAATTATGCTTCAATGAAGGTTAACTGTTTTGCTCCCAAAACTTTGTCGGTGTAATTTAGAAACACCCCTGTATATGGCATGGGGGAAGGGTGCTCGTTTGACGGAGATAACTTAACCGAGGTTAATTAGTTACACATGTCCCCACGAATGCTTGTTAAAACGCACAAATACAGTTAACAACTTGAATAAGTATTTAGTTAACTCTAGTATGTATATTTTAACATTATTTTCAACATTGTCCTCCGCTTTAGTCTTGGAGTAGCGTCGCTGTCTTGTACGCAGCAGGCCCGGGTTCAATCCTCGTTTGGGACCAAGTTTGTTGTTCCTCCACCTTTAAGACAAATATCAGGAAACTTTATAGCCCATAAGGTCCGTGAATATTATTAAGAGCCCAATGTAAATCATCATTATCAACTCAATCCATAGCAATTCTGCCGAGGGCAAGTCTTTCACTGCAATCATAGCATGTTCATGCTAGTGCTTTGGAGCTTTACTAGGGAATTATAAGTGTGGTTAGCATGTCCCGTTGCTTTCCCACACCGGTTGAAGGATGATAATGATAATGATGATTATGGCCGGACGATTTTTCGGGAATGTTGGGCTCTAAAGTTTCCTGACGGTTGTCTTATAGGCGAGGAAAATCCCCGAAAAAGCCTCACCCAGGGAGTCTTGTTCCCGACCCGTGAATCGAACCAGGGCCCCTGCGTGACAAGGGTGCAGCAACGCTACCTCGAGACCACAGCGGTGGGACCATGATCATTATATTAGCCAAATGTAGTATCAAATGTGCGTGCGAATGATCAGTTCACCTTAATGTTGTGTTGTCTCGGAGGAGGACCCTGATCACTCATTCGGAGAGGCCCTTCATATCATTGTGTGGTTGTAAAAATATGTGTGTGATCCACAGATTAGAATCACTCTCCCGATAGGCCGTACCACTAAGTGTGGGCGAGAAAAAAAATACCTATAACGCGAGAGGTTAAAATGCATTAATGGGAATGGAATAGAATTTTTCAAATTAATTAATACTCTATAATTAATAATGTACTCTAAGAGTTAAAAAACCTGGTTGTGGAATCATCTAAAGTACGTTTTGTTTGCATCAACTACGTCCATGGATTATTTATAAAAATTAATTCATTAACTTGTATTATATACAGAGTAAAATTTAAAATATGAAAATAGATATCTGCGATCTCAGAAACATGGCTCACTCCCTCCATTAATTCTAGTTTTAATTGACATGGATGGTTTATACTTTTCTGTAGAACATGATCGTGTACATAGTCGAGGGGGCGGTGTTGGTGTCTTCGTTAGGACAGACCTTTGCCCTAAGTCTGTATACTTTTCTAATAATGAGACATCTCCTGAAATTATGTTTATAGAAATATTACGCAAGCTTCAAAAAAATGCCTTCTTTGTGTAGTGTTACCAACCCCCTAAAATGAAGAAAAAAATAGCAGAAATAGAATTTCCGCTCTACAAAACGCACGTATACAATATGAACACGTTATCGTCATGGGTGGATTTTAAAATAAATATACTAGACACTGACCAACAGACATATACAACAGCTTATGTCCGCGTTCCAAGTGTGATCTGAATATCCCTTCCCTACAGCCTACACATCACACCAATCATTCCTGAGACTTTAACTGACTTAATGGCTACTAATAATCCAGACAGAGTACTAACCCACGGGCAACTGTCAGCTCCCGGATATCAGCACTGATATTATATTCTTAGCATATTCACTGCAGTGCCCTAAACTAGCTCGTAAGACTATCACATATAGAGACCCTAAAACATATAAACAATGCAGCTCTACTTGAAGACGCTATAAAATTAACCTGGCATACTATATGGACTGTGCATTCTGTTGACGAAAAAGTTGAGGCATTAAATAACCTTTATATTACAACTATATGACAGACACGCTCCACTGAAAACTAAACTAGTGAAACCGACACCCTGCTCCCTGGATGTCTGCTAACATTCGTGACTTGATGACTGAAAAGAGACGCAGCATATCGGAAATATAGAGTCGACAAAACTGATATAAATCTTAATCACTATAAACGGTTTACGAAACAAGACACACCAAAACTATCAGGAAATGCCAAACTTAGACATCTATACAGCCTTACTGAACCTAATAACAATAACCCAGATAGTTGGAAAAATCTGAATAAAAATGGGTGTAGGAAGGAAAGAACACACAGGTTAGTAAAAAACTACCTGTTTCTCTGAACCCACTTAATAATCATTTTTACAAGCACATCTTTACTTCCTAAGAACAAAGCACATACAACAAGTGAAACTACTATTGACAAATCAACCAGACAGAGAACATTTCCATTTTTCATATCTTACAGAACATGACATAAAGAAAGCTCTCAAACGAATAAAAAAAAAGCAGAAGTACGGACCGTATAATAAATCACTTACTAACAAAATAATCGGACGTTATATACCTACCATAACTCATGTTTTCAAACTCCTCACTACAAACCTCTATATATCCCACATTATGGAAGCAAGCAATTGTACGCCCACTCCCGCAAGTAAAAAAATCCCTTAACTCCTAAAGATTTTCGACTCATTAGTATTTTACCTACCCTTTCAAAAGCTTTGGAACGATTAGTCCCACAAACAACTGACTGATTACCTAAACTGAAACACGGACCTTTTAGATCAATATCCCAATCAGGCTTTAGGACAGGACACAATACAAATACTGCTCTACTAAATTATGTGAAGACATACGCGAAGCATCTGATAATAATCGAAAACTTACTATTCTTTACACTACTTGACATTTAGTAAAAGCATTTGACACGGTATTTAGACTTGGACTTATTGTTGCGTTAACTAAAAAACTCTCATTTCTGACAGTGTCACGCCAATGGTTCAACTCCTACCTTCGTGAGCGCCCAGCAATATATGTTGTAGGAAATTCTACATTACGCTCTTCTTGGACCTACCGTAAAGCTGGAGTTCCACAGGGCTCGGTGCTCGGCCCATTGCTTTTTTCAAATCTATATAAACGACATATCTGACTCCCTAAAAACATTGCAAACATCATTTATTTGCGGACGACATGCAGATCTACCTTCACTCAGACAAATATTCTTTTAAATGACGCGGTAACCAAAATAATGAGGACCTTGACTCGCTAACGGCGTGGACAGAGAAATATGGACTTCAATTAAATCCTAGAAAGACACAAGCAATCATTATGGGCCATCAGAGGACTATTATCCTCAATTAACACAAATGCAGTATTACATGTGTCAACTTAATGGGGTTCAGATCCCTTATAGTGGAGACAGTAAAAAAATCTAGGAGTGTTTATGGATAAACATGTTAATTTGGAAATAAACAAATAAAAATAACATTTGCAAAACTATCTTCTCAATAATACACTCATTAAATCGTATAAGAAATTGTTTTCCGTTTTCTCTAAGAAAAATGCTAGTAACAAAACACTCGCAATGCCCCATTTTGATTATTGTGATACTATTTTACTGACCTAAATTATGTTCTTACCCAAAGACTTCAACGTGTTCACAATTCTTGCATACGTTTTATTTGTGGTATTACGTAGATTGATTCACGTTACACCATCCCTGGAACAATTGTCATGGCTTCGTCTTCAAGATCGGAGAACCCTTCCATTCCCTAATGCCTACTCTATAACATATTACACACATCTTTACCTTATTATTTATCACACCGCTTCACTAAACTCTCTGATACACATAACTTAGATACCCGATCCCTTGAGCACAGTGTCCTTTATATCCCTCCTCATCATACTACCTATTATTCGAAATCTTTTACAGTTTCTCTTGCTAGAACATGGAATTCACTTCCACCCTATGTCAGAGACTGCCAAACTTTACCATCTTTCAGAAATAAATTGAAACATAAAATCACTAACAGAAACAACTCACTAATACTACTTTTTAAGAATTAAAATGCGGTTTTTGCATTATTTAATAAAAATAGACTTAGGATTTGTTAATATATTTACCTAATGCCTTGTATAAAAAGCGTAGATTAATTCATTGTAGTGTTTTTTTTTTTCTCTTCTTTTATGCATAGTAGATTCGAGCTGATATTCCTTTTTTATTCATTGTATCATTAATTTAATTTTAATTGTATTTAGTTTTCATTCTATTATTAGACATTAATTTCATTATTATTCAATATGACAGATAATGAATTGTTCAAATAACTATTATTGTAACTTTTTTGTATTCATATGTAACATGTGTGTCCTGTCTAATATGACTACTATTGTAATTTTTTTGTATTCATGTGTAACATATGTTTGTCCTGTTTTATATGACTATTATTGTATTTTTTTTGTATTCATATGTAACATGGCTTGTTTCTGGTGAGTGGAGAGAAGGCCACATGGACTTACGTAACTCCAACAGAGCTAAATAAATACAATCTAAATCTATTCTATTCTATTCTATTCCTCAACTTGGAAGTATAATATGGAGTACTTTCGGAGCCTGTGCTCATCATCAGTGTATGGTACTAGTTTTTCATGAGAATCTTGTATAGAGGGTTGACGTCATAGGGTGTGTTTTCATTTAGCAGATGAGTGTTTCTGGTTTCTTTTTAATAATCTCGATCTGTTCGCTGCTTAATGAAAATACACCCAATGATGTCAACCCTTGTAGAAGATTCTCACGAACAACTGAACATACGGGGACTATCCCTCTCTTGTCTGAAACCTGACTCATACGAGCTCCTAATAAGCAGAGTCTGTAGCTGGATCTAAGTTTTACAGACAATTTCATCTTTCTTTAAACATACCACTCGTAGGATAACTATAATCATCAATGCTTTAATAACACAGCTAATCTATCTTTACTTTATCTTTTAATATTAGCGACTGATCATGACAGGATCGGGAACGTGCTTCTACAGCACTGAAATCTCAGGTTCAAAGTTTACTACGAGGACAGCTATATAATTAGTTAATAATCAGGCATCAAGAAGTTTGGGACAAATGTAATTAAAGGATGCAAAAATCAAACAATACAATTAGCTGTCGAACTTGAATATAAACATCCATCCATCCATAGTAATTCTGCCCGAATGCAGGTCCTTCACTGCAATCATAGCATTTTCATGCTATTGCTTGTAGCTTTACTAGGGGTTTGTACGTAGGTGTGGTAGCTTCCCGTTGCTTTCCACACCGGGTGAAGGATGATGGTGGCGATGATGATAAATGCTGATGATGGCCATATGATTTCGGGGACCGAATATAAACATAATAAATATACAATAACAATGAACCAGTCGTTAATTGAACAAAGTATAACAAACATAACAATTTATTTACATTCTCTTCCATATCGTACTCAAAGTCTTCATTCATTCCAAGTAAATTACGTTTTCTTGAACAGCTTCTTGACGAAAAGAAAACGGAACAGTCCTCAGGCAGGGGATCTTTCCAGGAACCAAAGCTTTACTCCGCCTCATTAACAGTACGTATCTTCGCGTCTCGGACGCGTAAACATCGACGCACACCAAACCGCACCGATGACGTAAGTCGGTGGAATAGGACACAGAACAGAGTCTTTAATACCCACAGAGGATAACAAAGTACGTCACAGTACGTCGACGGAAAGTAAATTTTTTGTCATCACGGCACACAACTAGCACCAATTCACAAGCTGATGATGGAGAATAGGCTCCGAAAGTACTCCATATCTTGCATCCAAACTTGAGGGAAGGACTGAGATCTCAGATATCTATTTTTATATTTTAAATTTTACGAGTGACCTTAACGGTGTTTCGTCATGAATTTTAAAATTATTGATATATACCAGAGTGGTTTCAAAACAACGGCGGCAGTATTTAGTAAGTTTGTGCGAGATCGGAAAAAAAAAACTTTTTTTTTTCCAAGAAGTGCTAAATGTTTGGAAACACATAGGGCGTTGTTGGATATCGAAATATAACAATGCTTAATCTTTTTCTATGTTTGGTATGTTATTGAAATGTTAAGAAACCACTAACTCAATAAAAGAATTACACCGTGCGCGGTTACAAAATGGGTTCGAATTGTCCACCTACACCTAGATCCTACAGCAGAACTCATATGATTTAGCTCACTGAAGCATTATAGGCAAACTCTTTCAAAATGTAGATTGAAAGAATTTAGTAGTAAAATAATTATTTATTTCCAGAAGTAATTTAGAATTTCAGTGGAGTAAAGAATTTCAGTGGAGATGATTATATACATCGAGATTTAAATATAATCGATTTATTTTTCTCGTTCTTTTATTTGTTATGTCTATAATGTTTTTGAGGAAATTTCTAAAAAGTTATACTTATACGAATGTTTCTAAATGGCACAAAGAATAGGGTGCGAGTAGGCAAACACTTTTCGGATTACTTTTGAAATTCACAATGGCTTAAAGCAAGGAGATGCACCATCTACTCTAGTATTCAATTTTGTATTAGAACATGCCATAAAATCTTTGAGAGAATGAAGAAGGTTTACAAATCAATCAAAATGTTTGTGTGGCAGAATTTATATTCATAAATTCCGTTCAAAGGCCACAAAAAAAAATGGACTGTATTACTAGGATTCACTTATAAAAGAATACACTAGTCAAATTAACTCTCGCATATTTGTGTTTAACATTTAAAATCACTTAACATTTGCACTTCACATTTATATTCAATAACTTCACTGCAACTTTACTAATCTTCTTTGTAGCGCATTTGCTACTGAGATGGGACGTGATGTTAACTCCATGAACTCTAGTCCGCGTCTGAGATTGCAACACTGATGCAACGGATATAGAACGTTGAGAAGAAACGTCTAGAACATTTTAGCCATTCAAAGGGACTTGATCGTATACAAAGATTCAAGCAACAAAGGACTTATAATGGCATGTAGGCCTCTATTGCACAATTAAATAATACATATAAAACTTGTTCAAATAAAACTATATAAAAATCAAATAAACTAAAAATTTGTCCATGTATTAATAGGTGTTAGTTTATGCTGATCAATGTGGTTATTATTGAGCGATACCGAGAGGACACTAATGGGCCAACAAACTTATTCTGTTAAATAACACTAAGAAATTGGGACTGGAAGTAAATACCAATAAAACTAAATATAAGGCCACATATTGAAATACATTATATAATGGAAATCGACAGCTAGTGACAAATGAGGGAAATTTTGAGAAAGTGGCTGAATTCAAATACCTAGGAACAATAATCACAATTAGGAATGAAATGCACAAAGAAATAAAACATGTTCTCAATTTTGGATATGCATGCTATTATGCATTACAGGGACTCTTGTCGTCCCAACTCCTTTCAAAAAACGTTTAAACTGAAAACATTATCATCATCATCTGCATTCATGGATTAGGTCTGTTGACCCGTTCCGACTTCAGCCCATCTATTTCTAGGTCTGCCCACATCTCGGGTGCCTTTAGGTTTGTATTTTGTTATTGCTTTGGATATCTATCTTCATTCATTCTGTCTATGTGTTGCTTTCATTTTTGTCTATATGTATCTATTTTATCAGTTATTGCAAATATTTCAAGTTCCTGTCTTATTTCTGTGTTCTTGATTCTGTCTTCCTTAGTGCACCCTTTAATATATCTAAAAAAAATTCATTTCTGCCGCCGTTATCCTACTTAGATCTTGTTTTTTTATGTATCCAGAGATTCTGATCCATAGAGCAGTACCGGTGCTACCAATGTTTTATAAAATTTCAATTGTGTCTCTCTTGGTGTTCTATTATTTAGTGATCGTTTTATCGTACCCACATATTCCGTGGAATTTGCTATTTTATTAGTTATATCATTATCATAATTAAATGAAAATGTCACATCCTAAATAATTGAGATGGTTCACACCTGTTCTATGATTTTATTTCCTATTACTATTTTGGATCTGATTTGATTTTTCCCTTGGAATGCCATTACCTTAGTTTTTTCTATGGTTATTTTGAGATTATATTGTTCACATATATTATTGTAATTTAAAAATATTCCTTTGAAGCTCATCTTCCGTATTTGCTATTATTACCGGGTTATCAGCATATAATAATGTTTTCAAGTAGTGTGTTTTATCTAATTTTATTCCTTTATTTGTTTCTTCGTTCCATTTTTTATTATATCATTGATGTATAGGTTAAACAAAACTGGAGAGATACTGCATCCTTGTTTAACTGCTTGATTAGTATGAATTTTATTTTTACTTACTTCATTCTAGTTTTTATAACAAAATTGTGGTGTTTCCAGTATAAACTCTTTATAGCTGCTATTAAGTGTTTCGGAATTCCCTTTTTCTTTTAAAATTGTCCAAAGTTTTCCTCTGTCTACTTTATCAAATGCCTTGACAAACTCAATAAAAGCCATGCGTGTTTCCTTTGTATAGGCCTATTCTCTTCTTTTGTTTATACATTCTTTTATCGTAAATATATTATCCATACATGAACGCCCTGGTCTGAATCCACTTTGTTCTTCTGTTAACATTACCTCTGCTATTTGTTTTTAACCTAAATGTTAAGATTCTTGAGTATATTTTATAGCCTGCAGTTAAAATGCTTATTCCTCTGTAGTTGTTGCAGTCGTTACGTTCCCTTTCTTAAAAAATATATTGTACTATTGCTGTTGTCCAGGTTTCTGGTATTGTTGCTGTTTCCCACAATAAATTTAAAAAAATGTATAATCTCAGTTAAAAAACATTCCTCCATATTTTATTAATTCCATATTATTCCGATCTATTCCAGCTGCCTTTCTGTTCTTGGTTGTTTCACGATGAAAACATATAAAACTATTATTCTACCAGTTATATGGATGCGATACCACGAACTCTTACTTTAGGGGGGAAGAAGAAGATTGCAAGTATTTAGAGAATAAAGTTCATAGGAAAATTTTTTGACCAAAAAAGAGGTGAAACAGACAGGTGAATGGAGGAAATGTGCATAATAGTGAGCTCGTGATATGTATAGGAAGCCAAATATATTAAGAACAGTTATGTCTTGTAGACTGCGATGGACCAGGACATGTGGCACTTAAGGCGGATGAATGAAAGAGGTGCATGGAAGAATCTGGTAGGAAAGCTAGAGAGAAAACTCCCACTTGGTAGGACCAAGAATAAGGTGGGAGAATGTCATCAACCATGATTTATGGGGAAGTCAGTTATAGGGGATGATT
>JASPKZ010006687.1:0-18002 GCA_030220185.1 Diploptera punctata | reverse complement strand
AAATTAAAAAAATCCTGATGCTTTTCAATTTAATTTTAAGATCGATAGATGTGTTCAATGTGAGGCTGATATTGAAAGTATTGAAAATACTATGGTGATTATAGAATCCTTAAATAAATTTATGATTGAAGATCAACATTATCACAATGAAAATGTAACGTTTTATGTAAACTACATAAACTAAGAAATATAATCGGAATTAAACCGCCAGGGGGGTCTATGAAATCCTTAGCTTCAACAGAACCTTTGTGGTCACTGGAATGTGTGAAATACAAGAATTGCTTCATCTTGAAATATACTTTTTTTTCTTGGTACACTCCTGTCACGAGATTCATTGGAGGGAATGTTCTTGTTGTAATCTACTGTACATTTATCCATTCTCTGAAATCAACTAATATTACCTAAATCAGGCAACACAACAAGAAATGATTTGATATTGTCAAATGGCAAGATCAATTCAAGGAACTATCTTACAGTCTGTATTATGTCTTGTCATTTAATTTTCCTCTTCACCACTGCAAAATCTCTGTCATAGGGCAGAAAATAATGCCCTCTAAATGGAAAGTACTGATATATTGTTGTAAACGTTTCTGACACAAAGGTATTCGCCGATCTCAATAGTGTGTGGGTTTATTTTGGCACCACATTGATCTGAAAAAAAAATATGTAAGTGTTCAACATTTTTCATATTAGTGATGTCCTGAAAATATTTCAGAATTAAGGTGCACTCCTCATTTTGGCCCTTGGTTGCTATACTCTTATAATATATTAATAAATGTAACATCTTTGAGATTGTGAATACAAAAAAAGAGGGGGATTCAATATTTGCCAAGGAGGTATAATATATCAGAGTTTACCACTGTTTACTAGAGAAACAACACAAGTCACTGACCTATGGCGTTACTGTAAAGAACACATAAATCAACGTCTTGCTTTGCAACACAGAAGAAGTCTGACTTATGTGGTTAGTGTGGTAAATGGTGTGTTTAATACTGTAGAATACAAATACACTCCTAACCCATTTTGCTGACGTTCCTCAAATGACAAATTCGATTACAGATATGATTAATTGTTATGTAGAGGAAGCGACGAATGCTGCGGTTCATTTTTTATTACCAGCAAAGTCAAAAATGTATGAAGAATGTTTAAGGACGGATGTAAATTAAGAAACTGAAGTACATAACGTGGAGTAGGACCATGTCAAACCACACGAAGAAGAGGATTTTGAAGTCTGCTGTGGAAAGCATAATGACTTATGGTGCTGAGGGATGGACTTTGGTAGAGGGACAAAAATCTAATATCTTGGCAGTGGAGATGGACGCAGTGCCAGGGTGTCCAGGTTGGAAAGAAGAAGAAACGAAGTGAGGCAGATGATGGATATGGAGGAGACAGTGGTGGAAAGGATGAAATGAAAGACGAGCTCTTTCAGTGGTTAGGCCATGTAAGGAGAATGGAGGATGACAGGTAGCCCAAAACTCTTTTGGAAAGGTCACCTTCTGGTAGAAGGAAACGGGGCAGGCCAAGAACAACTAGGAGAGGAGAGATCCATAGATTGATGAACGACCGAGGTCTGGAGGAGGAATGGTGTGATCGGCAAGAATGGCGAGTGGGAATACAGGGTAATCGCTGAAAAGTGGAGAGACCCTCAAAAGTAAAAAAGTAAGTATGTACATAAAGAAGATTAACATATTCAAATAAATAAAAAATACTAATGAAAATCAACCAAATTTTGTGGCTAATGTTATTAATAGAACAACTGTTCAATCACTGTACGTTTGAATGATCAAAGTGAGAAATAGGTCTAATACATTCAATAAAAATTTAAGTAGGTAACATTTTTACATTAAGTCGATTACGTTTCTTCCCTAGGGAAGGAAGTTGAGCTATTACGTGCCGTTGTCAATGGATACCAAGGCCTCTCTGGTAAATTAAACTTACTTCCCTCAAACCAGAACGGTGATTAAGCCATTATTACTGTAGCATAGGAGCGAACAAATGTATTTACTTTGACAACTCAGTATCTACGTGTCCGCTACATAATACTGGTTTTACTGGAATTTTATAATAATTAAATTTGTTGATCTTGATTATAAACGTGATGAAAATTTTATATGAAAAACTATAACCTATTGCAACCATTATTCTACTTTTGATTTCTCCATTTCTTTCAATATTATTATTATTATTATTATTATTATTATTATTATTATTATTATTATATTATCAAGGTATGTGAATTCACTAACAACTCCAAATTATTATAATCATAAGCCCTATTATTATTATTATCATTATTATTATTATTATTATTTTATTATTATTACTACTATTATTATTATAATTATCATTATTATTATTATTATTATTATTGTTATTATTATTATCATTATTATATTATTATTATTATTATTTTTGTGGTGCTAGTAGTAAAGTAGAAGTAGACTATGTTAAAAATAAAATAATAGTAATTCAATGTTCAGGTTTGCGTAATATGAAAACATACAGGCATCCGATAAATATATCGTGTAACTATAATGTTTTATAATTGTATTAACGAAAGAATAATGACAATGCGATTAAGAATAATAGAGGACATATGACAATTATAACTATATATGCACCGGGGAAGGGAGAGATGAAGAAATAAAAACATTTTATACTACTCTACAAAAGGAAATAAATAAGATGAACAAGAACGACATAATAATATTATTAGGAGACTTTAATGCTAGAGTGGGGAATCAACCAGTGGCAAATGTAATTGGGATCCATGGAGAAAATGTCATAAATAAAAATGGACAAGGATTAAAACAATTCGCAATTTTTAATGTTTTAAAATAACAAATACATATTATAAGAAAAAAGATATTCACAAATACACATGGTCAGCACGAGGTTTTCGTTCACTGATAGATTATGTGTTAATCAATAAGAAAGCATCATCATTATTAACAGATACGAGAGCATTTGGAAGAAGTGACATGTATTCAAATCTCTATTTAGTAATCACAAAAATAAATATATTAGCGAGATGGAAGAAAACTAAAAACAAATATAGAAATAAAGAGACTGCATTCAAAGTACATTTATTACAAGATAAATGTATACAAAATCTGTATCAGAATAGGCTAAATGAACAATTAATATTTAAACCTACTTCTGAAGAAATAAACCGAGAATGGGATAATATAAAAGAAAACATTGATAAAGCAGCATATGAGGCATTAGGAACAAAATATAAAATATATAACAAGAAGGGTTTAAGAATATGGAATGAAGAATTAGAGAGGATTATAAAGATAAAAAAGAGGCTTATCACAAATATTTACAGAATAGAACACTAGAATTAAGAGCTGAATACAAACATAAAAGTGCAATAGCGAAAAGAGAAATTAAAAAAGCACACAAAGTCAGTTGGGATAGATATAATAAGCAACTAGAATACGATATACATGGCAGCAAAAAATAGCCTATAAAGTAATGAAACATCTAAATAAACAAGAAAAAGATACAATACAGATCAATGCAATTGAGGAGAAACCATGGGAAGAACATTATAAAAAACTGTGGTATAATGGAAATAAAATAACTAAAGATAACAAATATGAGTGTGAGGCAGGAATAGATATGATAACAATGGAAGAATTAGAAGAAGTACTGAAAACAATCAAGAACAGAAAGGCAGCTGGAATAGACGGAATTAATATGGAATTAATAAAATATGGAGGATTATTTTTAAAACTGAGATTATTACATTTTTTAAATTTATGTTGGAAACAAGCAACAATACCAGAAACCTGGACAACAGCAATAGTACAATCTATTTTTAAAAAAAGGAGAACGTAACGACTACAACAACTACAGAGGAATAAGCATTTTAACTGCAGGCTATAAAATATACTCAAGAATCTTAACATTTAGGTTAAAACAAATAGCAGAGGTAATGTTAACAGAAGAACAAAGTGCATTCAGACCAGGGCGTTCATGTATGGATAATATATTTACGATAAAAAGAATTTATAAACAAAAGAAGAAAATATAACAAGGAAACACACATAGCTTTTATTGATTTTGTCAAGGCATTTGATAAAGTAGACAGAGGAAAACTCTGGACAATTTTAAAAGAATAAGGAATTCCGAAACACTTAATAGCAGCTATAAAGAGTTTGTACTGGAACACAAATTTTGTTATAAAAACTAGAAATGAAGTAAGTAAAAATAAAATTCATACTAATCAAGAAGTTAAACAAGGATGCAGTATCTCTCCAGTTTTATTTAACCTATACATAAATGATATAATAAAAAATAGAACGAAGAAACAAATAAAGGATAAAATTCGATAAAACACACTACTTGAAAACATTATTATACGCTGATGACCAGGTACTAATAGCGAATACAGAAGACGAACTTCAAAGGAATATTTTAAACTACATAATATATGTGAACAATATAATCTCAAAATATCCATAGAATTAACTAAGGTAATGGCATTCCAAGGAAAAATCAAATCAGATCGGAAATAGTAATAGGAAACAAAATCATAGAACAGGTGAACCATCTCAATTATCTAGGATGTGACATTTCATTTAATTATGATAATGATATGAATAATAAAATAGCAAAATTCCAGGGAATATGTGGTACGATAAAAACGATCACTAAATAACAAAACAACAAGAGAGACCCAATTGAAATTTTATAAAATGTTGGTAGTACCGCTACTCCTCTAAGGTTCAGAAGCCTGGATACATAAAAAACAAGATCTAAGTAGGATAACGGCGGCAGAAATGAAATTTTTGAGATCTGTTAAAGGGTGCACTAAGGAAGACAGAATCAAGATCACAGAAATAAGACAGGAACTTGAAATATTTGCAATAACTGATAAAATGGATACATATAGAGACAAAAATGGAAGCAACACATAGACAGAATGAATGAAGATAGATATCCAAACCAAATAACAAAATACAAACCTAAAGGCACCCGAGATGTGGGCAGACCTAGAAAGATATGGGCTGAAGTCGGAACGGGTCAACAGACCTAATCCATGAATGCAGATGATGATCATGATGACTACAATGTTGCAAGTAACCCACCTCATGGCATGACAGGCTTAGAAGCCACTTGGCCTACCCGCTGACTGCTGACCCTCACTACGACATGTGTTTAATCACAGAGAGGATTATTATCCATCCAGTATAAGGGTGAAATGTGGTCCAGTATATCGGGACTGCAGCCATTATTGCTTGTTTTCGTAACCCCTTAAATTGGCAAAACGTTAATTTTTGAGCCAGTTATTTAAATGTGGCGGACTGCACTGAAAATAAAATCACGCATGACTGTTACTAGTAGGTTTATTGTGTAATTCGACACACATTTAAGTTATTAATACTCGTTTTTTTTTCTGTTTCGTTAATGACACTAAATAAATCCATACTTATACGATACATTGCCAATTAAAGGGTTAATATGGAACCGCTACTTATTGTAGCTACCTTAATTCCTCATGATACAGGGTGGTCAAGAGTCCCATACTGCCGTCATTCAATGAGAGAATTTCTTCCTCCATGGGGACTCGAACGAGCACAAGTATCGTAGTTCTGCCACTTAACCGATCATGTACGACACGAATAAGGAAGTACAATACTGTAAATGATAAAATAATCTGAATTTGTTGTCACACTTTTCTTCATTTATAAAAAATACCCATTATATTTCCACTTGTACAAAATTCAGGAAAAAAATTTAACAAAACATAATTAAAATTCTTACCTAAAAAAAGTGACCTCAGACCACCGGGTAAAAAAAAGTGTTTTCACATCGCAATATCTAACAAATAAGATTAAAAATAAGTTGTATGAAGAGCAGAATGACTATGACGTTAATCCGGTGACGATTGAGATAAAAGTAGATTGAATGAGAAGAGTTAAACCTTTTGTTAATTGATTGGTTGCTTCTTCTTTTGGTATAAGGATGTCTGGGCGCCAGGAGTATGAAAGGAATTCTCCATGTGTGAGAACTTGCGTTGCTCAGGTTGGATATTGGTAGAGCTGAGGTTCCTTTAATTAAGGGAAAACAAATGAACTGGCCAACACAAGGCTGTGTAAGACGTAATTTAAATAAACGTGATTTATTCTTCTTGTTGACACACAGTATAATTATAATCACTCCACGTTGGATAAGGTACTGGCCCCAGGAGCATGTTTAGACTTAAGAAAGGAATGTCTGAGAGACTATTACCGTCGTATTTTTGTAAGTATTGAAATCGCGAAGTTATGCTGCCTCTAGACTTCAGAATGTTGCAAGGATATTACTAGTACGTTTCCGAAGTATTCGCCGGTGAGTACTGTAGTCTCGGAAAATATATTACAATTTTTTTTATCGACGAGTTACGAAGAACTCTTTATATCGGTGAATATTTTGTAACCAACTTAACATTGTTTGGTCGATTATAATGAAACCTCGTTTTACCCCTTCTCTGTGATTATGTTGTCATGGGATCATTACCATGTCGAAATATAACCATATTTTAGATTGGTTGATCACCCTTCCCTGTGTTTTAGGAAGGGATTGCCGTGTTTTGATAGGATATGACTCCATCAAGTTTCAGTTAGATACGCCTTTTCTAAAGTACAGTTTTACCATAAGTTCTCGTATGTTCCTAATCTGGGAAAACAGTCTATTATGTTATAAAATTTAGCTTAGGTCAGTGACTGTTTACCCGCTTGTTTCTGAATTTGCTTATGGCCGATGCTCCCTTATGTCTAAACAGTTTTTTTCCCCCATCTTTGTTTATTTGCCAGTAATGGGTTGTTTACGTCCACGCTTAAGTTTCCAAACCATAAATCGCCATATTTTTGCTGCTGTTTGCCAAACTGAGTTTAAGATGTTAGATTGCTGGTCTACAAAGAAATGTCACATTTTAACTATATTGTCCATCGTTCAAAGATCCGTCACTTGACAATAGCGGTGCAATATACCCGCTAAGTGTTTTCAGCAATAAATGACTGATAGTTTATTCACATTCCTATCAACTCCTTTTAATTTAATTTACTCTTACTTAAATATTTTTTTTGTAAGCCCATGTTTTCCTTTTACAGAGATTTAGGCACTCTCCCCCTACAGGGAAGAATTTGAACCATAGTAAGTTAGTTACACTTGTTTTCGTATAGATGTAATTTTGAGTGGTCCGTGGTCAGTGTTCCGCCTCATACTGACATCTAGGAAACCAAGGTAGTACTAGGACGGGAAAATTGGTAAATTTTTGCTTAGAGGCCTTTTCATTCAGGCTTAAGGATTTTTTACGAGCATGAGAATCTTCATACTCGGGACCCACGGCTTAAAGTCCCTCCCGGGGACTTGCTCCTTGGATTTTTCCGTCCTAAAAATCCATCGACCCCGGCCGGGTTTGAACCCGCAACCCTCGGAACCAGAGGCAAGGAGCATAACCACTAGTCCACCGCGGCCGATTTACTTTACTTAATTATATTAAAATAAAATTCCTTGTAATCTCCCGATTCGATTGAATTACATTCCATATATATCCAATGATTATTACATCTTACGGTGTTTTAACATGTGTGAGAAAATAATTCCCGTCATGATTTATTAATTTATTTAATTACTCATTTAAGGGGTGGTTGAATGAAAGATTCCGTGTCATAATGGAACATTTATTAGGGTAAAAGTGAATCATGTTAATAGTCTTAATTATATAGGACTAAAACTTACTATTAGCTGAAATGGAACATTGTCTAACAAAACTATGATCACGTTTAAAACTTTGTTTTTTTTTTTAAATTGGCTAGTAACTATAACTTACTAGCAGACCCTGCAGACGTTGTCGTGCCCGAACGTTCAGTTCTCGTGTCATGGCCGGACGATAAAAATATATGTTAATTTTTTACCATAAAATTCACTAATTAATAAGTTCGCAAGAAAATTACTGTCATCTGTTGTGGCCCACAAAGCATACGTTATGACGTCAAACTGTAGTCGCACGGAATATGTGGTAATGCAGATGACTACATATTTGACAAAAAAATCATTATAACCCGATCGCAGCGCCATCTACAGGGTCCATCCAGGAACCCAATCAAAAAAATCAGTCCAGTTGTTTAGGCAGTTTTAAATTCCTGATTTCAAGTAAACGTCCACTTATAATTGTTTAATTGCGCTCAATATTTGACAATACCCCCTTGATTTATTTTAATAGGATATGCTGAGTTCCGTTGTGAAACATTGAAAAATGTGACCGCTAGAGCGATTTTTAAATTTTCGTTTCAGGTAAACTCCTACACCTTATGATTTCAGAACATGATAGATAACGGATAAGCACTCGCCGCTTCTGAAAACTTGTATATAGAAATTTTCAAAGATCGTTTGAACGGTTTAGAAGTATGTATAGGACAAATAGACAAATATACTTTCAATATATTACACAATATTTATTCATTCATTTGAAGCAAATCCAAGAGATGGCATTAGAAGTATGTTGACATTCAGGGGCCATTCTTTCTTTGGGTTTTCTGCGGAATAATTATTTTTTTATTTGGTATCTCAGTAGATTCCTATTTTGATAAATGAAGACTAAGAATTAAATGTATTTAACCTATGTTTTATTTACTGCTTAGCAATGCTCAATATTACAAAGAAGTATTTTTAAATATTTTCATCAGATTCTAGATCGTTGCCCTAGTTTAAGTGACTTATGGGATTTGGGAGTGAATTATTGCCTCTCTCCAATTTTCAAGGCAGTCATTAGACGTGATCCCAATAGTAATGCTTCTTACATAAAACCAGTTTATTCACAATTTTAGTATGCTTATAAAAAGTGCACCTTAATGTTTATTGTAGTTAATAATTCTTCGGCCCTAAATATCAGTTATATCCACATATTTGTGTATATTTTATTTTAGCTGTTTGAGTTGAAGATAACACTTTTTGGGCTCAACTTTGCAGGTTTGAATAAAACATATTTGGATAAACTACTGAGGGGTTACCTTCCTCCTCTGGTAAGTCAGTAATAATTAGGAAATTTCGTACAGAATGACTTTGATTTTCTTTTAGGCAGCTCCTTGGCACAACCGTTAGGCGATTGTCTCTCACAGCTGGGGTCCCGAGACCGAATCTCTGTCACTCCATGTGGGTTTCGTGGTGGATGAAACGGAGCTAGGGCAGGTTTTCCTTGGAGTTTCTCCCTTTTCCCCTGCCATAATTTAATTCCACCATTGTCTCCTTACTCATCTCATCCATGTCGATTCATTTCGTTGAACTGCCCCAGTGATGATGATGATGGGTCAGGCGTGGTCGGTCGGCACCCTAGTCTTTCACAGACCTCTATATACGGGATTAATTTCATCTCATCCCTCGACCCGACCCTGAGTTGGACAGGAGAGGATATTTTTATTTTTAATGTAAACCTCTTACCAGCAAAGTAGTTCCTCTTGTCGATATCAACAAAAACACCACCTCAGAAAATGAATTTATGAATTTGTCTCTGTTATAAGTAGTATTCAAAATTTTTCATGAACGAAAACGGTTAATTAAAGGAGTATTAGCTGGATCTTTGAGAATGTGAGGTTGAAGTTTCTTCAAGTTTATTTTTATTTATTTATTTAGCCTGGTGGAGTTTAAGGCCATGTGGCCTTCTCTTCCACTCACCAGAACAAGCATATGTTACATATGAATACAAAAAAAATACAATAATAGTCATATAAAACAGGACAAACATATGTTACACATGAATACAAAAAAATTACAATAGTAGTCATATTAGACAGGACAAACATGTTACATATGAATACAAAAAAAGTTACAATAATAGTTATTGAACAATTCATTATCTGTCATATTGAATAATAATGAAATTAATGTCTAATAATAGAATGAAACTAAATACAATTAAAATTAAATTAATGATACAATGAATAAAAAAGGAATAACAGCTCGAATCTACTATGCATAAAAAGAAGAGAAAAAAAAACTACAATGAATTAATCTACGCTTTTTATACAAGGCATTAGGTAAATATATTAACAAATCCTAAGTCTATTTTTATTAAATAATGCAGAAACGCATTATTAATTCTTAAAAAGTAATATTAGTGAGTTGTTTCTGTTAGTGATTTTATTTTAAATTTATTTCTGAAAGATGGTAAAGTTTGGCAGTCTCTGACATAGGGTGGAAGTGAATTCCATGTTCTAGCAAGAGAAACTGTAAAAGATTTCGAATAATAGGTAGTATGATGAGGAGGGATATAAAGGACACTGTGCTCAAGGGATCGGGTATCTAAGTTATGTGTATCAGAGAGTTTAGTGAAGCGGTGTGATAAATAAATAAGGTAAAGATGTGTGTAATATGTTATAGAGTAGGCATAGGGAATGGATGGTTTTACGATCTTGAAGACGAAGCCATGACATTGTTCCAGGGATGGTGTAACGTGATCAAATCTACGTATACCACAAATAAAAACGTATGCAAGAATTGTGAACACGTTGAAGTCTTTGGGTAAGAACAGTATTTAGGTCAGTAAAAAGAGTATCACAATAATCAAAATGGGGCATTGCGAGTGTTTCTACTAGCATTTTTCTTAGAGAAAACGGTAAACAATTTATTATACGATTTAATGAGTGTATTATTGAGAAGATAGTTTTGCAAATGTTATTTATTTGTTTATTCCAAATTAAATGTTTATCCATAAACACTCCTAGATTTTTTAACTGTCTCACTATAAGGGATCTGAACCCCATTAAGTGACACGTGTAATACTGCATTTGTGTTAATTGAGGATAATAGTCTCTGATGGCCCATAATGATTGCTTGTGTCTTTCTAGGATTTAATTCAAGTCCATATTTCTCTGTCCACGCCGTTAGCGAGTCAAGGTCCTCGTTAATTTTGGTTACCGCGTCATTTAAAGAATATTGTCTGAGTGAAGGTAGATCTGCATGTCGTCCGCAAATAAATGATGTTTGCAATGTTTTAGGGAGTCAGATATGTCGTTTATATAGATTGAAAAAAGCAATGGGCCGAGCACCGAGCCCTGTGGAACTCCAGCTTTACGGTAGGTAGGTCCAAGAAGAGCGTAATGTAGTATTTCCTACAACATATTGCTGGCGCTCCACGAAGGTAGGAGTTGAACCATTGCGTGACACTGTCAGAAAGTGGAGAGGTTTTTTTTAGTTTTAGCAACAATAATCTCCCACTTCTACCGTTTCAAAATGCTTTACTAAAGTAAAGTAGTGTAAGAATATAAGTTTTTTCGATTATTCAGATGCTTCGCGTATGTCTTCACATGTATTTAGTAGAGCAGTATTTGTATTGTGTCCTGTCCTAAAGCCTGATTGGTATTGATCTAAAAGGTCGTGTTCAGTTAGGTATCGGTCAGTTGTTTGTGGACTAATCGTTCCAAAGCTTTTGAAAGGGTAGGTAAAATACTAATGGGTCGAAATCGTTAGGAGTTAAGGGAGTTTTTACTTTCGGGAGTGGGCGTACAATTGCTTGCTTCCATAATGTGGGATATATAGAGGTTTGTAGTGAGGAGTTGAAAACATGAGTTATGGTAGGTAGTATAAACGTCGATTATTTTGTAAGTAGAGTGATATTTATACGGTCAGTACCTTCTGCTTTTGGTTTTTATTCGTTCGTTGAAAGCTTTCTTTATGTCATTTTCTGTAAGATATGAAAAATGGAAATGTTCTCTCTCTGGTGGATTTGTCAATAGTAGTTCACTTGTTGTATGTTTTTTGTCTTTAAGAGTAAAGAATGTGCTTGTAAAATGGTTATTAAGTGTGTTCAGAGAACAGGTAGTTTTCTCCTACTGTTGTGTCTTTCCTTCCTACAACCCATTTTATTCAGATTTTTCCAAATATCTGGGTTATTGTTATTAGGTTTCAGTAAGGCTGTATAGATGTCTAATTTTGGCGTTTCTGATAGTTTGTGTAGTCTTGTTTTCGTAACCGTTTATAGTGATTAAGATTTATATCAGTTTTGTCGACTCTATATTTCCGATATGCTGCGTCTCTTTCAGTCATCAAGTCACGAATGTTAGCAGACATCCAGGGAGCAGGGTGTCGTTTCACTAGTTTAGTTTTCAGTGGAGCGTGTCTGTCATATAGTTGTAATATAAGGTTATTTAATGCCTCAACTTTTTCGTCACAGAATGCAACGTCCATATAGTATGCCAGGGTAATTTTATAGCGTCTTCAAGTAGAGCTGCATTGTTTTATATATTTTAGGTCTCTATATGTGATAGTCTTACGAGCTAGTTTAGGGCACTGCAGTGAATATGCTAAGAATATAATATCATTGTGCTGATATTCCGGGAGCTGACAGTTGCCCGTGGGTTAGTACTCTGTCTGGATTTTAGTAGCAATTAAGTCAAGTTAAAGTCTCAGAATGATTGGTTTGTGATGTGTAGGCTGTAAGGGAAGATAGTCATATCACAAACTTGGAACGCGGACTAAGCTGTTGTGTATGTCTGTTGTCAGTGTCTAGTATATTTATATTAAAGTCACCCATGACGATAACGTTGTTCATATTGTATACGTGCGTTTTGTAGAGCGGGATTCTATTTCTGCTATTTTTTTTCATTTTAGGGGGTGATACACTACACAAAGAAGACATTTTTGAAGCTGCGTATATTTCTATAAACATAATTTCAGGAGATGTCTCGTTATTAGAAAGTATACAGACTTAGGGCAAAGGTCTGTCCTAACGAAGACACCAACACCGCCCCCTCGACTATGTACAGGATCATGTCTAAGAAAAGTATAACCATCCATGTCAATTAAAACTAGAATTAATGGAGAAGTGAGCCATGTTTCTGATACGAGAATAGCATGAATATTGGAAGAAAAAAAAATCATATTAATTTCGTCTGTATATGTGCAGTTAAGCTTTGTGCGTTCAAGTGAACCATATGTAGGGAAGACGGGAAGGGGGAGAATGCTGTTTCTAGAACCTGTCTTGCTTATTGTTGTTTGGAAGGGTTTGAGAAGGGTAGTGTCCTCTAACCTGTCAGAGACCGCCAAATGAATAGCATTATTTGGATGGAAAATTTTAAAAATATTTTAACTAGAATTATAAGAAAGAACAAGTCACTAATATCTTATTCAAATATTAAATTAATAAATAAGGTAAAATTTCTAAATATAATACTAATAATTAATGTGAAATTTCCTAATATATTTTAATAATTTATATAAAAGTGCTAAATTTGGGGATATGGTATCACTGGGGCGTGTTTGCACTAGGTAGATTTACATATCAGAGGCCCGGGTGATGATGCTTTTGGTATCTCCATTTTTCACATGTATTGCGCCATCAATTGTCCACACATTTGTGACGCCAAATTTTGTGATGCAGTCCTTTAACAATTTATATCTAATTTGGGTGAGATCTTCTCTTACTGTGATCCCACTGCCTTTCAATTGTTTTTTTATTTTGGAAGACCTCCCTTCTCTTTCTATAACTGATGAACTTAACAATACAGGCCGTGGTCGATCCGACTTTTTCCCAACCCTGTGACTCCTGTCGATATCACAGGTTTCTAATTTAACTCCAATTTTGGAGGCCACGTCGATTGCTATATTGTCCGTATCTTACCATCCTGTTCAGGTAGTATACCGAAAATACGTAGGACACTGTCGACGTTGGTATTGCTCTAGCGAGTCGGTTTTCTCACTTAAATGTTGTTCCAGTTTTAATATTTGTTGTCCCTCTCCTGAATGCGAGAGTTCCAACTGCCTAATAACTTTCCGTATTACGGTCTATAGTTACCTTTAGCTCCGATACAATAGCCTCACGCACGGAGTCCTTCAACAGCTGGCAACATGGCTGGATCCCGCAAACATTCTTGGACCACACGCTTGTTATTTCTTTGTTTTGTTTTCTTCGCAATTTCTTGTTTTAACGTGGAGCCATTATGCGTAAAAATTAAGCTACAAACAAAATAAATTCGCAATATCGATATTACGTTTATAAAAACCAAACTAAACACTGCTGAAAATTGTGCAAAAACACGAGCAACCAGTTTCACTCTTATTCACAATCCGCCATGAGTGTTCCACAGATGCATTTTATTCTGTCCTCGTTCAATCTTAGTTGTGCCCTTATATTTTTTATAGTTTCCTTTGAGTGGTGTTATGTTCATACTTTATTCCATGTTTTCAATAATCTTCTTTTAATTAACCTGCAAATATATTGTTGAAAATGAATACAATACTTTAGAATATACTTAATGAAAATAACCCATATTTGTTACCCAAACAATCCACCAATATAATTTTTAATAATTAACTTTGACATATTTAGTACAGATCTCCACAGAGTAGGCCTAGGTACATTGTTTAACGGTCCTATTTAATTTCTGAGATCATTAGCGTCCCAATTCAAGGACAGGCATAAAACGGACGACAAATTTTATTCAAAATCCTCTTATTTCAAACTTGACGTTAATTTACGTTCTATAAATCGACGATACTGAATTTACGACTGACGTTTGTTGCCGAGGATACCATTCTCAACATTTTTTTCTTCCTTAGCTTTTCCAATTTTTCGTCTTATTAATATTATGTTGTTTATAAATTTTTCCTAAACACAAGCGCCACTAATTCGTGGTCATATTGATATATTATTTTATACTTTTTATCAGTTATAGGTTGTTATATTAAAATGTATAATAATAAAATTACGTGTTTTTTATGCACTCTCTTCCTCCTCATCTTCTTCTTCTTCCTTTCCAGGAGAAGATCAATACGACCTGTTCCGGTCTCAAGTCCATCGTTTCCTTGGCCGTCCCAAAGATATTTTTCCATGTGGTTTGTAGGTGTTGATCTTTTTGGGTAATCTTGTATTATCCATTTTGTCTATATGTTCTTTCCATTGGTATTTGTGCCCTTCTATTGTATCAACCATTGATAATATCTCAATTTCATTTGTTATTGATTCATTGTATATTCTATCACATGCGTGTACATTCTTAACGGATCTTGAAAATTTCATATCAGTGGCTTGAATGTGTGATAGATATTTTTTGTAAGTACCCAAAATTCAGATCCTTATAAATAAACAGGAAACAGCCATAATTTTATTAAACCTAAGCTGAGTTTCTCTTCGAGTCTTTCGGGGGGTTCTTCTTATGGTGCCACACATCATTTGATATCGGTTTATTTAGTATGTATATCCCAATCGTAGCTGTATGTTATATATGAACCAAAGAATGTTCAAGTTTGCTATCAGTTCTAATATTTCATTATTGATCACTATTTTTTGCTCTGACTGGCACTTTGGACCTTAGAAGCCATAATTTCAGTTTTTGAAGTTGAGACTTTGAGATTATAAAGGAGTCCTAATTGATTCAAAATGTAAATGGATCTTTGTAAATCATCCTCTGACTTCTGTATAATTACCGGATCGTCTGCATACATTAAACTATCCACATATATTTCCTTATTAATCTGTATTCCTATTGGACTTGATTTTTTCCATTTTCGTATAACCTCGTCAAAATACATATTAAACAATGTAGGGGATAATGTACACCCTTGTCGAACTCCTTGATTTATTACAATATCTTCTCTGGAATAATTATCTAAATTAAGGATAATTTTCGTGCCATTATGAAGACTTTTTATTCCTTCTATAAGTTGAGCCGGATACCTTCTTGTCTTCATTATTTCCCACAATTTTCTTCTTATCACCTTATCAATGGCTTTTTCAAGATCAACGAAAGCTAAATACGTGGATAAATTGAATTCTCGTCTCTTTTCTATTATCTGTCTCATAGTGAATATATTGTCAGAGCAGGACATTCCTTGTCTAAAACCGTTCTGTTCTTCTAAAAACAATGCGTCTATTGGTTTTAATATATTAAGTAATATCTCTGCATATATTTTATATACAGAGTTCAAAACACTGATTCCTCTACAAATACTTGTTTTATTTACATCTGTATTACTCAGAAGTCTCTACTGTTAAAATTATTAAAATATTGTAGACCTTTCGGGACGCGTTCCATCCTCAGTAGCGGTACTTAGCAGATACTATCCTGATATATGTTCTATGGTTTATAGTATACCATATTTCATTGCATTTTTATAATCATTTAAATTGTAATTGGCCCACTGCTGTGATATCAAGGTACAGCTCTAACTTCGATTCCTCAAACAAAGTGGGGACGGGTGCGATCTTCGGTGGGGAAAGTCTCCTAGGTAGATTTTTCTCGGAGTTCTTCCCATCTTTAAAATAAATGTCCTGAAATTTAAGGACCAAATATTTCCCAATTACCCTATATAATTTCGTCTCATTTAGTTATGAATGAATGGTGTGACTTGTTTTAATGTTCGTGTTCTTTCAGAGTTGGCCTTGTTATTAATGTGATCACTCATCCGGGCAGACCGTCTGTATAATTGAGTGGTAAAAAAAGGAAGTACGTTATCCAGAGTTTGAAAATCCTCTCCTGAAAGCCGAGTAGTAGTAGTAGTAGTAGTAGTAGTAGTAGCACCTTATTAGACAAAAAGTTAGATATTTACAATGTTATTTACAAATATGGGTCGCACGGGCAGTAAGCCGTACGTGCTGTTGACAGTCCGTTACCAACAAAGTAATAACTGGTAATAGTATGAAGAAAAACAAAAAAAACAATAACATTACAATTACATAACGAAAACACAATAGTATTACAATTACATAATAGTACAAGCATTATACACTAATTAAGTTACGTATAAATATTAAGAATTAATGGTATTGCATTTTGATAACATATATTTATTCACGAATGAGTGTTCTTCTTATTTTCCGCGTTTTGTCCAGAAATTTACCCAATTTATCCAATTTTTGGATTTTCCAATAACTCGTAGCATGCCAAACTTTCCCGATTTGAATTTAGAAATCTTTCCGGTAATAACTGACGTCTCCAATATTCTAAATCATCATATTTTCCTAATATATGTATCTCATCTTCAAAGTTCCCGCACATTGGACATATTCGCATATCGTGATCGTCGTTAATTTTTAGAAATGTCCGTGCCCCTAGCCGAAACCAAGCAAGCCCTGATCTCTCTCTAAATCCTAGGTTGAGTATATAAGATTCATTTCCCCAAACGTGTTTTAGGTCTCTTTGTATTCACAGTGAGCGTTTTCCCGTACATTCGGCGAAAATATCTTGTTGGTTTATATCTAAGTACCTCCTCCTTACTTTTCCACACACGTTCTTGCGATTTTCAGTCGCTTTTTTCCCATATCCAGCCCATCCCAATCTTTTGGAGTTCTCTCCTAACCTCGTCTGCCCAAAATTTAACATCTATGTTTCTAATTTGGTGGTCGTAACAAATTTCTCTAAGCATTGTTTGTCCACCTTGGATTACCCGCAACAAGTAATTGAGTACACGAATTTTGCAGTTTATGTCGTCCTGGAATGACCCGAATTCATATACAATTCCACAGTTAGAGACGGCGTTACTAAGGCCTGTAATATATTTTTAGAAAATGCGTATATACCTTATTTGTATTTCCGTTCTTTTGGAAACCCCAAATCTCACTACCATAGTGAAATACTGGCCTGACCATCACTCCATACATGTTTTATAATGTGCTGACTGGAATATCAGGCACTTGACCCAGAATACCGAGTACACTGTTAAGTTGTCCCCTCCCTTTAAATAATGCTATATCAATATGTGTTTTCCACTTTCTGTTCATTTTCAACGTCGTACCAAGATATTCATACAGTTTCACTAATAGAAGTACTTGATCTTTGTATTTCCATTCCTCTGCTCTACCATGAACCGTCCCATTTTTAAAGGTCATTGTATTTGTCTTACTAACATTTACAGTCAATCCCCAATTCCTACAGTATATTTCCAGTAGGTCAAGACCTCTTTGCAATCCCTTGATGGTCTTGGAACAGATATAAATCATCTGCATACAACAGGACTGGGACATTTCTTATCTCCGGAGCCTCAATTTCTCCTTCTAGCATTACGTCTTCAATATC
>JASPKZ010006686.1:0-13729 GCA_030220185.1 Diploptera punctata | reverse complement strand
CAGACGGGGTTCTCGTTTCCACACGAATCTACAACCTTCCCTCTAAAAGGTCCCAAAAACCCCGATCGCCTAGGATTTAACCGAGTTGCTAGAAAACCGTTTAAAAACCAGGCCAACCTATAAACGCCAATCGAGAACACCCTTTTCGCAAGATCATTTTTAATCCCACTACGAAGGAGACTTAGAACTTTTTTTCGGTTCTCCAGCCATCTACGATCCTTGCCGGATGTATATGGACCGTTTTCAATCGCCTAGAGCACCTGCCTGAGGTAGCTACAAGCGGACAAAGATTGCCACCCGTAGCACTCATCTCCGTCTCCTCCACACCTCGGAACGCAGCTCACTTTTTAACCGACAGAACGTCTCTTTGACCAACACGAGCAGTACTGAACACTACAGACGTTTCCTAAGGTCCACAGACACTACAGACGTTTTCCCAGGTCCACAGGCTCCATAAAAGACACGACACTTCTGTGCACTTGCAGGCTACACTTGCATGCCACTACACACATTTACCCAGTACTCTAGAACCACTTTTTTATTTCTATTTTCTACTAAAACGTACCACAATTCTCATTATCTCTCTCCACTGCACTGCACTTTTTTTCTCTCTGACCAAGGATCCACTTCGTTTTCCTGTCTGTCTGGCTATGGGTCCACACCGTTCTCGTCAGATAGATGGCTGGCTGGCTGGCTGGCAGGCAGGCAGGCAGGCAGTCTCAAGCGAGAACCTGAAAGAACAAGACAAGATATTAGCTACATGTAGAAAAAACTTTCAACCTGTAACTCACTAGTAACACTGCAAAATTACAGGTCGACACCAAATTACGTGAGGTACATTTTACTGATGCATTTAGATTCTGCAACATATCATGCGATCAATGTTTTACCTACATTGTAAACAAACAATATTTTCTATACCTCCTAGGACAATAAAAAATTAAACGGCCAATTAAGGCAGGAACCTTAAAGCACAAGATATGTAAAATAAAATGATCAATATCCTAACCTATAATTCAGTAGTAACACTTCAAGATTAAAGGTCAACATCAAGTTAGGTTGGCTACTCATTACATATACATATAGTTTGTACAACTTATGTCATCTGCGTCTAATATGGTCGTAATTCATTAAAAAAATACTACGCGATCTTTATTATCATTTATAATTCCAAGGTAACCGACGTACTAGGATATTTTAATAATATATCATCTAACGTTGCCTGGCAATGCGAATATGTAACGTAACGACTAATATATATATATATATATATATATATATATATATATTATTCCTGGTTTAGGACGGTCTAATTTTTCTTCCAACGACGACCAAAAATTTATTTTTCTCATTTAAATATCTGTTCGTCCCCATCTTGACCGTTAACGAAGGTACGTGAATGACTGGCAAATTTTGAAATCGGTAATCACGGAGACCGACACTCTTTCTTCGTCGACCTTAACTACAAAACGCTACTTCCGCCGGACTATAATTACAGGGCTCTTTCTTATATAGCTAAATTGTTGCAACGTATTTTATATAAAATAACGCATGCACCTGTAATGACGCCTTGGAAATTTCCATTCGATTCCGGCAACTTACAAACATTTAAACGTTTCGCGATAAATGCAATCCGCTTCGGCGTCTACTGTGATTTACGTAATAATGACATGTGTTTCCTCTAAATTAGCTTTATTAGATTCGAAATGTTTTGTGACACAAAATTATTATTGTATTGTAGGACGTGTATTTTGTTTTTCCTTCACCCACGTTGGCACGCCCGTGTACCGAACTTACACGTCCGGCAACCTGGGCCTGTGAAAACTTTTTTTTTTTGCTAGCTGCAGAACCCCACAGAAATGTACGCCGGCAACACGCGAGCCTAATGGTATAAACGTCGGAAACCACCGCCCCCGCGTCATAGACCCTCTACACTTCCACCGTTAAATTAAAAGTTGGCAACCCTTAATGCCATCTGGTAATGGACGGTAGTTCTCGCTTTATATAAAAAAAAAAAAAAAAAAAAGACACATACATACATACAGACAGACAGACAGACAGACAGAAAAAAAAAAAAAGTTGCCAACAGCACGTGGTGTTCCCAAGCGGTCACCCATCCAAGTACTAACCACGCCCAATGTTGCTTGACTGCGGTGATCGGACGAGAACCGGTATTTTCAACATGGTATGGCCGTTGACGGAGATATCTAGGGTTATTTTTCCTACATATAGGAAGATAGGGAGCTACCTGAATCATCATCATCATCATCATCATCATCAAGGAATAGATTTGCAGGTCTATTCCGATCCCATGTTAGTTCTCGTCTATCTTTCATCTAAATAATTACTTTCTTAATATTATTTTCACTATATTTTAATATATATAGTGTTCGTACTCGTATTTGGCAACGCTGTAGGTGATGTAACACCGTGCATAAATAAGCGATAAACCGATATTGAAATTAATTCAAACACTATATTTCCTCTGATTTTGCCAATGTAAATGATATAAAAGTGTTGGGAGTCGAGTGGGAGTGAAAAAATATAATTTATTCATTAATGTATTTTGTTTTGATATTACTTATATTACGACCGCGAGATAAATTTAACGGCCATCTTACGATTTGCCAATGTTAAAAAAAAAAATATATATATATATAAGAATTTATGCTAATGAAAAACAAATGAGTGAAATGAACTATATATATATATATATATATATATATATATATAATTATAAAAATTCTCGACAGATGCCTAACTTCGCAATCATATTTCATTTCCATTTCCTTTGTAACGGACGTGCTAGGATATTTTAATTATTAGCAGACATTGGCTGGCAGGTCAAATTAGGCCTAAAATAACGCATTCTGAATTATAATATCCAGTTCTCCGGATATGGACGTGCTATAAATATATAAAATAATATTTCGCGTCTTATTCCTAGGCATGGAATGCACAACATGAGCTTTACTGACGAGACATAATTATCGTATTTAACTAATTACTTTTATATTACGTTCTTCACAAATATAGAATACGTAGATTGTGTTCATATTCGTTGTATTGGCAACGCTGTAGTCGTGCATTACGAGTCTAAAAGCCGATATTTATAATCATTCTAACACAATATTTGATTTTTATTTTGTTAAAGTAAACGAAATATAATAATTAGGAGTTGAATGAGAGCGAAATATTATTTAATCATCTTAAATGTATCTTGCTTGATATTACTTTCGAACGTTTATTACAATCGCGGGAATGTATTAACGGTCGTCTTACGATTGCCAACGTGAAAAAAAAACTTATATGTGTTCATTATATATATATATATATATATATATATATATATAAATTAGAATAATATCAATCACGGTTCTGCCTATTTTTGGACTTCCTTTAATTTCCAACATAACTTTATAAATCAAGATTTTTTTATCGCATCTTAATTAAATTTGACTACTTATTTATACAGGCATAATTATCAACTATGTATGTAAGATTATTGACAAATTTGCCCGTTACTAGTGTACGTAATGTTTTTTTTTTTTTTTTTCAACATGGTATGGCAGTTGACGAAAACTGTTTTTTCACACATTTATATTTTGTGTTCACATTCGTTGTATTGGCAACGCTGCCATAGCGAGGCGATAAACCGATATTCAAAATATTTCAAACTCAATATTAGTTATTAATTTGTCAATCTAAGTGGAATGAAAGTATAGGAGTTGAGTGAGAGTGAAATTTTACAATTTCATCTTAAATGTATCTTGTATGATAATAATTTCGAACGAATATTACGACCGCGCGATTATTTTAACGGTCATCTAACGATTGCCAAAGTAAAACAAAAAAAAAAAAAAATATATATATATATATATATATATAAAATTATGTATAATATAGAATAAAAATTATTGGTAAACAAATTAGTGAAACGATAAAAAAAAAATTATATATATTTGTGAAAGCTATTCTCCCTAATCTCATTTTGGACTTCCTTTAAATTCCTACTTAACCTAAAAAACACATGATTTTCATCATAACTCCCTGAATTTAGACTTTATATTCATGCTAGTATAATAACATTAACTATGATTTGAGGGAAGTGGATTATACAGGGAACGAATAGAAAACATTTCCTCAGGATATGGATGTATGGAGAGCTTATCTCCGCGCGCCCATGAACCTACGGGTTCGATTGTGCCAGTGAGTGAGTAAGTAAGCTAGTACAATTTCCAACTACGTAAGAGCATTGACCAAGTTGCACTTCACCCATGTACATATTCATCATTAGGTAAAATTTCTAACTTTTAAATTACAGATTCCTTGCAGATAAACTAATTTTACAATCTAGCCATTTTTTTAGCATACTTCATCTCACAGTGTGATTTGAAATCAGTCTAAAGTAGAGTGCATAATGAGCTATAGTAAAAGGCGCGATACCGTCATTAATTGTGTTGCCTTTCTGAATAAAGTTTTTGGCCCTGAAAAGGGCCGGTTGCATGTACTCAAATTAGGCCTAATGGCTTACTTTGAGCTGGTGTACTTGGTGACAGCCTTGGTTCCTTCACTGACAGCGTGCTTTGCAAGTTCTCCGGGAAGGAGCAGCCTCACTGCAGTTTGGATTTCCCGACTGGTGATGGTGGAACGCTTGTTGTAGTGAGCAAGTCTGGAAGCCTCAGCAGCTATGCGCTCAAAGATGTCATTCACAAAGCTGTTCATGATGCTCATGGCTTTGGAACTGATGCCGGTGTCAGGGTGAACCTGCTTCAGCACTTTGTAAATGTAGATGGCATAGCTCTCCTTCCTCTTGCGCTTCTTTTTCTGTCTCCCTTGGAGATATTCTTCTGTGCTTTACCTGCCTTCTTGGCGGCTTTTCCTGAGGCTTTAGGCGGCATGGCTGCTGTCTCTGGCAATATGATAGTCGCAGTCGGAAACATCCTATTTATCAGAGAAGCACTAGCCTAACTCGGACCAATAGCAAACTAGGCAGCAGCACTCCAGCAATCCTATTGGCTAGCTTCGCTACAAACCTAGTGGTTATATAAGCAAAATTTTGGTCACTGCGGCAGCATTCTATTGGACACTAAAGCAGCACATAGAACAAAATGTCTGGCCGTGGTAAAGGAGGCAAAGTGAAGGGAAAGTCCAAGTCCAGGTCTAGCCGTGCTGGGCTTCAGTTCCCCGTCGGCCGTATTCACAGGCTTCTCAGAAAAGGAAACTACGCCGAACGAGTGGGAGCTGGAGCACCAGTGTACCTGGCAGCCGTCATGGAGTACCTGGCCGCAGAAGTCCTCGAGTTGGCTGGCAATGCTGCCAGAGACAACAAGAAGACAAGGATCATTCCTAGGCATTTGCAACTTGCCATCAGAAACGACGAGGAATTGAACAAGCTCCTTTCTGGAGTGACAATTGCTCAGGGAGGCGTACTGCCCAACATCCAGGCAGTGCTCCTGCCCAAAAAAACAGAAAAGAAAGCTTAGGCTTGTCTTTTTTTAAAAAAAAACGGCCCTTTTAAGGGCCCCCACACCATTGAGAAAGGGCTAAGGTTGTGACTGGAAGCATGCATTAAACACTTTAAAAAAAATTTTTTTTTTCATATTTATATGGTGACTTGACTAGGAGTAATTTGATTTCGAAAATTCATTACATCAATTTAGATCACAAGATGTTGCACTAGGTGAAATTATCCATCACAGATGAGTCATTTTCACATTCAATATACTAACCTGGCACTTCATGTCACTCTGAAAATTTAAGTAATGGACTTCTTCTTTTTCTCACATAATAATTACTCTGTTCGCAATACCCATCTATCATAATTCAGAATGACATCATTATATCAATTTCATTGAAGGAATAAAATAAAACACACAGCCTCATACACTTAAAGGATTATATACATACATGCTTGCTCCAGGGGAGAGAGAGAGAGAGAGAGAGAGAGAGAGAGAAAAAAAAAAAAAAAAAGAAAACCTACTGCACTATTCAATAACTACATTTCTAGCTTCACATTCATTGTATTATTTATTATATATATATATCCTTCCATAGTGCCTTAGATTTGAATGATAAGTAGAACTGGCATTATCCTAAAATCCCCACTATAGAATAACTTGCATCAGCCATAGTTCATACACAAATTAAGCAATCCATTGTAGTGTCTAATCCAATAATCCTTACAGTACTAACTCATCCGTTATTTATTTATTTATTTTTATATATATATATATATATAAATAAACGACTTTCTAAGCCTTACTTAAATTCAAATGAACAAAGGGGAAAAACTGTCAAAGTATATATTCTATTGCTCCCCAAATGCCTCGGATACGAATAAGTTGCATTAACCTAACAAACACCACTGTAGAATAACTTGCATCACAATTTATACACTATATAAGCCACCCAATGGTTGTGGCTAATCCAATAATCCAATTCAAGGAAGATTGCTGTCGGATACGCTAGGCTCTCTACAGATTTCAATTTTTGGCCCTGAAAAGGGCCGTTTCTGAATGAAGGTGCAGATTTTTAACCTCCAAAGCCGTAGAGGGTGCGTCCTTGCCTCTTCAATGCATACACGACATCCATGGCTGTCACTGTCTTCCTCTTAGCATGCTCAGTGTACGTAACGGCATCCCGGATTACGTTTTCCAAGAAAACCTTCAGTACACCTCTGGTTTCCTCGTAAATGAGACCAGAGATTCGCTTCACTCCTCCACGACGAGCCAAACGCCTGATTGCAGGCTTGGTTATGCCCTGGATGTTGTCACGAAGCACCTTCCTGTGACGCTTTGCGCCACCTTTCCCAGACCTTTGCCTCCCTTTCCACGTCCAGTCATCGTACAGCAGATAGGATATCACTCTGAAGCTTAGAATGCACGGCGGCAAGTAATTTTTCTGCTTATATACCTCAGCAGCCTACCCCCACCCACAGAAGAGAGCTCGTCCAATCAAAACACAGTATTTTAGCATCCAATGCGACACAGGGAGTATATATATAAGCCAATAGCTCCGCATCGGATCATTGCTACTTCTTTACGATGGCTCGTACAAAGCAGACAGCACGTAAGTCCACCGGAGGAAAAGCTCCTCGCAAGCAGCTTGCCACCAAGGCAGCCAGGAAGAGTGCCCCAGCTACCGGGGGAGTGAAGAAACCCCATCGGTACCGCCCTGGAACCGTTGCACTCAGAGAGATCCGTCGCTACCAGAAAAGCACGGAGCTCCTCATCCGCAAGCTGCCCTTCCAGCGCTTGGTCAGAGAGATAGCTCAGGACTTCAAGACTGACCTTCGCTTCCAAAGCTCGGCCGTCATGGCCCTGCAGGAAGCCAGCGAGGCTTATCTGGTAGGTCTCTTCGAAGACACTAACCTGTGTGCCATTCATGCCAAGAGGGTCACCATCATGCCCAAAGACATTCAGCTGGCTAGGAGAATCCGAGGAGAAAGAGCTTAAGATTAAAGCGAGAGAGGGAGAGAAAAAAAAAAAGGCCCTTTTCAGGGCCACTATTTGTTTTGAAAAGAGTTGAACTCGAGTCTGTTGAATTTTCTTTTACATTTCAGCCCCCGAACTAAAGAACCCACGTTGACAATACTAATTAATTATTTTCTAGTACGTGCTTCATTTGCATGCCTTCACCTAAGAATGAAGTGTCCCTCAATCAAAATTTCAATTATAGCAACATGTTGCAGTACTGCAACTACGAAATAAATTATAAAATGTTCACATTGGACAGACTTCCGCTTTATTCACGTTCCAGATTATATAAAGTTTGACTTTTTAATTCTGCCCCCGAACTAAAGAACCTATGTGAATTAAAGTAATTAACAATTTTATTATCTGCACTACGTTTGCATGCCCAAGGAAGGATTTCGCAGGCCTTTTACAATTTGCTCTGATCCCTCATTCAAATCTACACTAATTATGACACAACATCTTTTGAAAAGTGTTCAACTCGAGTTCCGTAGAATATTTATTTTTAATATAGGCTACAAACAAAAGAACCAATGAAAATAAAAGTAATTTATAAAATTTAAAATCTGCACTTAATTTGCACGACCAAGGATGGAATTCACAGGATTCTCTTAAGTATAAAAAATTGTTTTCTAACCTCATTCAAAAATGCAGTAAATAATGTCTTTTTGAAATACTGAAACTGCAAAAAATAAAAAAATATATATAGTCTACTTACTCTTATATTACTTTATTCCCATGCGTCTAATCCACTTTTAAGGCACTGTGCACACACGCTTGCATAATTCTATTATTTCTTCACAAGACCATACACCGTTTTTAAAAATTACTTGAATTTATAGGGGGGAAAAAAAAAAAAAAATATTTACATACATAGTAGATATAACAGACACACAGTGTGTTTTTAGAGTTATCTAACTGACTTCTCATTCGTTTCTTTTTTTTTTTTTTAACCGACAGACACCCTCAAGATTTTTTTTTTTTAAATATATACATGTTCCGCCTGAGGAAAGTATTGCCCTATTTGTACTGCTCGTGTTGGCCCTAATGAGGACCGATTTTGGCCATGTACTGGCCGGGTGGGGGGAATTGTCATTAGAAGATTTCATTTCTTCTTTGGGGCTGGTTTTTTCGGTGCCTTTGCCTTCGTCACCTTCTTCGGCTTCGGGGCTTTGGGCTTCTTTGTAGGCACCTTCGACGCCTTCTTGATCTTGGAGGGCGATTTCTTTGCCTTTGCAGCCGACGATTCCTTCTTTTTCTCGGAACCCTTCTTTGCTGCTGCCTTGCTTGCCGATTTGGCAACGGATCTCTTCGCTTTGGAAGGAGCCTGTTTCTTCTCCTTGGGGGCCTTGCTGCGGGACGGTGCCGAGGCAGCTGCAGCCTTTTCTGGTTTAGCTGCCGAAGCTAGCTTGAAAGATCCAGAGGCACCTTTGCCCTTCGTCTGCAGAAGTTCTCCAGATGCGACGGCTGCCTTCAGATACTTCTTTATGAAGGGCGCGAACTTCTCCGGATCGACTTTGTAGTTGGCGGCAATGTACTTCTTTATGGCCTGCAGCGAGGAACCTCCTCGTTCCTTCAGGCTCTTGATGGCACTGCTCACCATCTCCGACGTGCGAGGATGTGCCGGCTTGGCCCTGGGCTTCTTCCCAGAAGACTTTGCCTTCTTGGGAGAAGCTTGAGCTGGAGCTGTCGCCGGAGCACTTGCTGCTACTGTATCTGCCATGGTTAGAATGCGAATGGTGCCAACTCTCTAAGTCTAAAACTCTCTAAGTCTAAAACAAGATGGACAGCGCAGAGTGCGGCTCCCTCAAGCGGCTACTTTGCTGCCTGTCAACCGAAGTTGACTGGGGACGAAGCCTGTGGCCATTAACCCCAAAAATTTTGAATAATAAGTAATGCCGGTAAGCAATACTTATAGATGTAGATGTTCACTAATTCATCACTCGCATCCCTCACATGGATGAAGATACGTGTAGCTGTGTAGTGCTCCGTTCTGATTGGTTGATTTACCGGAGTCGGTATATATGTTGAAAATTTATTAAAATCCGATAAAATGGAATTTTTATTGTTAATAATAGTTAGTACTATAGTGTACTAATATATAATGTTGTATTGAGAATTTTGATAATGAAATAATTGATGTTTAAAAGTGCGTGGTGACTGGCCAATCACAGTCGAGCACATGGCTTTCCCTGGTGGTCACCTGGTGGTCACCCATGCAGGTACCTGCCTTGCTCAGTCACCGTGACTAGCCAGCTGTATGTTGGCGGGCGATGAGCCTGCTGTTTGGGGTCTCGCGTGTGCGGTGATTGTTCTTGGACTTAGAAAAATTTTTTGGCATTCCCTGGTGGTCACCCATGCAGGTACTCTGCCTTCCTGAAGGTCGCCGTAGCTAACTTGCGATATGTTGGCGGGCGATGGGCCTGTTGTAAGTGGTCTCGCATTTGCGGTGAATATTAATGGACTTAGAAAAAAATTTTTTGCATTATAATTTTGGACATAGAATTTTTATCGAGGTCTATTTGAGCGCCATAGTGCACTTTACCATGACCTCTGAAGTAAGATTAGCAGCCGTTAAGTGATTGTTCCTACTTTCTTAAGGAATGTAGGACTTGTATATTTTTTCTGATTTGTTGATTTTGACTTGCAGTATTTTCTAAATTTTTATACGTAGTCGATCCTTGAAGCTCGCATCCGAAGAAGTACGATGGCAGCAGTCGTCCCTGGTGAGAAGGCATTGGCTTACAGCCCCAAATTGAAATGAAATCTTTCCCAACATCCCACTTTCCCGGTCAGTTAAGGAAATAATGAATTTACTGATGGAGCAAAGGGGACTACTCCGGTATTCACCTTTACGCCAAGGAAACCATCAGAAACCTTGACAGAGTAGCTGTTGAAAATAATAATTTAGATTGAGTTGTTTCAGGATAGGTGAATAAATTTAATGTTTTTTAGAATTGAATTTTGTGAAATTGCCCTTAATTTTGAATTTTGAATATTTAATGGGATATATGATAATTTACTGGTGGAATCAAGTGGCCTACTCCGACATTTGTCTTAGCGTCAAGGAAACCACCGAAACCATTGACAGAGTAGGTTTGAAGTTAGTGAGAATTATCCAAATGTGGCCAAATCAGTCAGGGCCTCCGGCTCTTATAGGTGACTGGCCGGCAACAACCTTTTTATCTCATTTTAGGTCGGTTCTTGGAGGCGAATAGCCGACCGAAATCGCCTAAATGAGAAGTTAGCGTCTTCTCGGACGTTATTTGCATCTTTGCTATCTTCTGTCTGTAATTTATAGGCCATCTAGTTCGTCGCCGTTGGGGAGGAGGAGGAGGACTATATCTATCAAGTGTGGGAGGAATAGTCTTTTCTCGGAGGATAGTTGAAATCCTCTTCTGGACTATGATGTTGGTCCTGTCTTTCCAGAGGAAGATTGAAGTCCTCCTGTTTTTCTTGACTGTTGGTTTTCACCAATTCAAGATCCCATCCATCAAATTGACCTTTTTCCCAACTCATTGGTTAAGGATAGGTTGAATGAACCTGTTCTCTTTTCATCATATAGTTGGTCTACAATTTTGCCGAATGCATGCATAAGATTTGTGTGCAGCTGATATGTTGGGCATTTATCCCAGCATAGGCATTGTGGGGAAGTGTCTATCATTTTTATCCTTCTTTTCGGGGGTTTAATGATATCTGACACTCTTTATCTGTTCGCTGTGGAAGCAGTATTTCGATCTCTGGAGCAGTCTGAGTGCTTACAGAGACGTTTTTGTGGTTTATGATTGTTTTCAATTTGACCTTGGTCCTCCTGTTTGAGAGGCTTTTGATTTCTTTTTAATCTTTTTTAGGAATCACTGGCGCTGGAGCTGCTGGCTCTACAGGGGCAGTGCTTTTTCTTCTGGCAGCAGGAGCTAGCTCGACTGGAACTGCCGGAGAAGGGACATTAGATTTTTTTTTTGGACTTTTTTATCCTGGACTGGAGGAGGCGGAGGAATGCGCGCGTCCTTGTTTTTTTGCATTCGTCTGTATTCCACTACTTTGGACTTTGTGAAAGCAAAGAGTAGAAATTTTGAATACTTCGCGGACTGTGGACTTCATCTACTAGGACTGCCGTTGAACATTGGCAGCGGTCCTTTGGTCCTCGCAGAAATCATATTTGATACTTTGAGGACCCGGTGTCCGAGACTTTCCAAATCATCCTGTATATATGATGAGTCCATTTGTGGGTCAAGCCCTTTATAACGATTCTCCGTGTTTGAGTCGTTTTCTTGGACCGTCTACGAACGGGTATATTACGTTCTTGTAGCAGCCTTTATATTTTATCGAGGTCTACCGTTGATTGATAGCCTCACCCTTATGTCGAGTCTGGATAGGTCACAAATTAATGTGCCCAGGCTCGGCTTGGAACTCCTTGTTCAAGGCTTGCCAATTGAGTCGAGTCTATACCCGGCGTATCAGCAGATGCGAGGACGTTAATTTACGCAAAAAAGCGCTGGTCCCGTTGACTCAGAATTTCAGTCTCTCCTCCTCCATTATAGGGTGTGAGAGGCAAGAGGCTGGGAGTCGAGAAGTGGGGACGCTTCTCTGGATTGTGTCGGAGTCGATGTTTGTCTTGATTACGCGATCTTTGCGTTTTCTGCTACGCGTTCGGAGCGCAATAGGGGGCCTCTGAAGGCAAGGGGGGGGGGGCTCGTCGCTGAAGAATCCATTCCTATACGTTTTGAGTTCTTAATTGGTAAAAGGAATAGTGTGGTAGACAGGTAGGAATTGCCCTGACAAAGACATTGGGAGAGAGGCCGAGCTAGGGGCTGATGGGAAGGCCTTTGTGCCTGTGGGGTGAGGTGATATTCCTGGAGCGAAGAGGGGGGGTTGAAGAAATCACGTTGAACTGAAATGGAAAAGTGCCGTCAGACACGTGTTTTGCTCAAGCCGGGCGTTGCTGGCGCGACCCCCGCTGATGCTGTCGGCCAATTGCGTGTGTTTTGTCGCGGTGGAGGGGGAGCGTGATTGTATCACGTGGTATCCCTGTGATGCCGCAGAGCCTATGATAGTGCAACCGAAGGGCTGGTCGCTCTTGCCGGTCCAATGACGCCTAATCTGCCGCGAAGCTAGACGAATCGGAGACCGATGCGGAGAACCTCTCCTTCCTCAGCTGCGGTGACGCTCTGACCTCCGCTCAATCATCAATCAATAATAGCAGGCAGCCAGGTCAAGCATTTTATACCTGAAACACGGAGGACGGCGCAGAAAATGCAACAGGGTGTTCAGAAGGCAAAGAAGAACCGGGCACGAGGACTCAACCAGTTGGCACTGGCATCACTTTTTTTTAATTTCTACTAGTACAGCATCACCCACACTCGGGGAAAACTACTCCTCGACAACGGAGGTGCAGAGAGGCAAGTTTGCTTTGTAGGAGGGGTTGGCCGGTGGGAATTCACGAGTACCAGCAAAAGCTTGGGCACGACGCAAATGTTGCACTGACTTAGGTACATCGTTACAAAAACCCGGCAACTAAGGTCGCCAGAGTCGACCGGGCCGTACCCCCATCACGGGGTTCTCGGTTCAAGCACACGACATCTTACAACCATTCCCTCGAAAAGGTCCCAAAAAACCCCGATCGGCCTAGGATTTACCCGAAGTTGCTAGAAAACCCGTTTAAAAACCAGGCCAACCTAAATGCCAATCGAGAACACCCTTTGCGCAGAGCATTTTTTGTAATCCTCATACGAAGGAGACATTAGGAACTGTTTTTGTTCGGTTCTCACAGCCATGCTACAGAGGTTCATTGCAGAGGAATGTATATGGGGACCGTTTTCAATCCGCCTAGAGCACCTGGCACTGATTAGAGGTAGCTACAAGCGGACAAAGATTGCCCCACCAGGTAGCAACTCATCTCCGTTCTCCTCCACACCTCGGACACGCAGTCACTTTTTAACCGACAGAACGTCTCTTTGACGCAACACGAGCAGTACTGAACAATCCAGACGTTTCCTAAGGTCCACAGACCAACTACAGACGTTTTCCCAGGGTCCACAGGCTCAATAAAAGGACAGGACACTTCTGTGCACTTGAAGGCTACACTTGCATGCCACGACACCATTTACCAGTTAGAGTACTCAGAACCACTTTTGTTTTATTTTCGTATTTCTACTAAAACGTACCACAATTCTCATTATCTCTCTCCACTGCACTGCACTTTTTTCTCTCTGGACAAGGATCCACTTCTGTTTTCCTGTCTGTCCGGCTATGCG
>JASPKZ010006685.1:0-37186 GCA_030220185.1 Diploptera punctata | reverse complement strand
ATTATTTCTCCCAATAATATTATAGTTGATACAAAACATGGAACACTTACTTTCAGGGAGGACGATAACTGTCTTTTATGTTAGCATACGCTATAAGTTAAGTGGAATTTTAGTCTGGTACGGTTTTTGAACATGACTACTTCTCGAGAAATTGCAATTTTAATTTTTTATAACTTGATCGTTCATACGAATCGTCGCTTTAGAATAATGTAAAATAATTTTAAATTTGTAATGTTAATTACTGAATAGAACTAGTTCGAAAGAAGTACCTACTACATAATTACCTTATTATTATGAAACGCAATTAATTTGCTTTCAATTCGTTTGGTTACGACAAATTCTGGAATTATTAGCGCACATGACTTGTTAATGATTTCAATTGATTTAACTGGCTTATAACTGTGCACTATTATATTCTAGTGTTTATTAGACCATTATAGAAGATGGTTACACGTGCAAGACATTGTGGTAAACACTGGCAGGACTCTCAACAATGGTATGGAAGGGGAATACTGTGCAGTATACACCGGCTCCAACTTCACCTCCAACCACTAGCTGAGATCCAATGTGTATATTTATTTATATAATTTTCTTATTATTATTCTTCTTCCAAATAAGTTAAAGCCCTAATGCCTGTAATGGTTTCAATGAAGCTTTCTCGGTCTATCTTTTGTAGAACATCACAAAGATCTCTTCCCTTGAGGACGGTATTGAAGCATGACTTAACCTATAACCATTGATCTTATGGAAACAATCCGCTAACAGTTCTCGGTACAGTTGTTTCAGTGTCATGTGTCCTAAAATCTTCTGCTAATAATAATAACAGTCATAGTGCGTGATAAACTTAGAGTCATGTCCTGAGCGACGTATTTTTTTTTTTGAGACCTACAAAACGCAACAAACACACGAATATACAGATAAGTTTCAAATAGATTCAAATTAGTGCTGTGCTGTTAGCATTTAATCTCTGCGAACAATTAAATAAATAAACACTGTACACTTAATATTTATCCATCATTAACAATTTATTAAAATAAACAAATGCTTTTTAATTTTCAAATCAATATAATGAAAGTGATATTAATTACACAGCACATAAGTATTTACTCTCTGAACTGAAAGAACTCTGTTATTAAAAACAATTCATTTAAAGTTAAAGATAAGATCTGTAAGACTTTAAAGAATTTGAAAATTCGCTCAAAATGACGTTAATGTATATGAACTACGTATTTCCTCTCATCACAAAATTTTGTAAATATTATACAACACATAAAGTCATGTTTAAGAAAATGATTAATATAAATTAAGGAATATTCACCCTGAAAGGTCCGTCTCCTAACTTAATTGATTATTTAACACATTATCAGCTCTATGTACAATTTGAAAAAACCGAACGTTGGACTTTATTCCGAATGTCGTAGTTCGCGTTATATTGTATACGTCGAAAACTCATAAATATCTAGAAATATGTCTCCTTTATTGATATTTAACTATTTATGACCATTGAACCCAAATGCAACATATTTAAAACATTTAACAATGCATTACCCCGGGAAACACAGCTCTAGCACCTCTAGCATGTGCGGTGGGTCATAATAGCGTTTTGAAGCGGCTTAATCTTTTTCTTTTTCCTAATTGTTCATTTTCTTATTTGCTTGATATTACGTAAGTCTTCTTATTTTTAAACACACATTTCTTAGTAAAAAATTTTGTGAGATTTTTGTTACATTTTAAAAACGGAAAAGTATCGTTACGTTGTCATGTTTGCTATTCTTCAATACTTGATATATTAAAACATCTAAGAATTTATTCCTATTGTAGGGATGGCGCGAGGAAAGAAAAATACAAGCGCTGCACAGTGATCCACAATGCATAAAAATGGGCAAAACTCTGGAAGTCACAATTTGGCTAACAAATTCATCCACATGCGTAACATTAAAAATTACGTATATCTGACTCTGCATAACTGATGCGAGGACTTTTAATTAGTTGTTACGTGCAAAATATTAGTTAATTACAGATTTTAAACAAACCATTTATTTGCGAGATACTTCAGTACATATATTAATTTAAAATCGTAGATAAGATTATTAATTTAGAAAATAATAATAATGATTATTAAATATTCACAGATTTTTAATGTTTACACATCTTCCTGTGCTTAAAGTTTCATTTTCCTTATACATTTGTCTTTATCTTCCCACACCATAACCTCCAGTACACTTGTTCTCATTATTACTTGTATACATGGTGTTGGCGACACTCTAACACTCAAAGCCTGAAAGTCGGGCGGAAGTCGGAGGGAACTCGGGCGGAAGTCGTGGCTGAATGTCGTTGATGGAAGTCGTGGCTGGAAGTCGTGGATGGAAGTCGTGGATGGAAGTCGTGGATGGAAGTCGTGGATGGAAGTCGTGGATGGGAAGTCGTGGATGGAAGTCGTGGATGGAAGTCGTGGCTGGATGTCGCGGCTGGAAGTTGTGGCTGGAAGTCGCGGCTGGAATTTCCGGCTGTTACAAAGAAAAATCCATGAAAGTTGCTTTTCCCTCACTAAAAAATTGCCTTTTAAGTGAGGCGATTTGAAAAAAAAAGGGTCTAATTAATTTTTTTGTTGAAAAATAGAAGTGTGCAAAAGGATTAATGTCCTTTTCGCGTTATCTGGGGGAAAACCACACATCACCCGCAGTTATGATTTAGAATTACCTATGATTTTCTTATAAACGTCAAGTATAAAACTGATTTCTCAATACTGCAAAACTTGCAATTTTGCTTCTAACCTCCTCAGTTATACAACTCACCTACTTTTTTAAATATGTGCCTAATTTGGAGGCAAATAAACCCATGATTTAAACAGATTCTTTTAATCCTTCATACACCTAAAGTATAGTACTTTCCATTGAGAATCTAATACTCTATTTCGACAATAAAGTGACCAACCTGATATTTATCCTTGTCCCTCAAATGTGTGTTAATATATCACGTGGCATACTATGTATGTATTTGAAATGCTAACTCTTAGAAAATCAAAGCAAATTTAACTCTAAAATTAGAAGTATTCTGTTTTCCATTCTTATGGATAAACATTTCCTTTATTTTATTTAAAAAGTAAATATCCCCGTCCTTTAAAATAAACAAAAGTTCATGCCGCGAGAACAACGACTTGCAAGACAATTGATCTATTAATTGGCTGACCTCTTGTGTCATTTTATAGACGTAGGTAAAGTGTGTAAAGTGATCCCACTACAGGCCACAGATGTGGTTGGTATGTGGTCAAGATGTCTCCTAATTCTTATAGTCGCTATTTATTAGAGCTGTCCAAATTCATCGCGATCCTGGGTGGACACCGATATCCCTACTAACTAACTAACTCACTCACTCACTCACTGACTATCGAACTCGTTGGTTTATGGTCGGGCGGACATAAGCTCTCCATACATCCAAATCTTGATCTTATGTCTTCCAATCATCTACTTCTCTCAAACCATCCTTGGTCTACCAACTGAAGCGTTTCCCTTACGGACACCGATCGCCTATTGACCAATATTCCGTGAGAAAATTCCTTCTCCATACGGTGTTGTGTACCTCTGCAAAGACATGATACATTAAGTAGTTGGACTTTTCGATTCCTGTATTAACTACTATATGGGAATTTCAGCATTAATGATTTTCTCACGCCTATTGCTTGATTTGTTTATTAAATCCAGGTTATCTACTTATTTATAATATCTATCATATTGATTTTTTTTTCCCTTTGGTAAGCTTCTACCTTTTTTGGATGTCAATACATGACATTGCTTTGTTCTCAGACTACAATATTGGACCTACATAAGTTAGTTATTTCGGTAGATCAACATAAGCTTTCAGGTCCAGTTTAATGTGAACGTTAACAAACCAAATTTCATAAAACATCACGAAACCTCTTGAAAGAAGTGAGTATGTAAAGACATCAAGTTATCTGGTGGAAAGCACTCATCACCCCAAGTTATATATTTGTGAAGGTGTAAAGTGATCCTATTACAGGTCTCAGAGAGCTATTGAAAAAGTAGGAGGTTATGGTTGACGCCTCTTTAGACAATTGGAGACTATTTATCTCCTGAGTTTTCAGTATCGCGCGAAGGGACATTTTTAGTGAAGAAAGTATATCTGTTACTCATTGATTTTAGAGGCTGGGTAGAACCCAGTCACATGTTCCTACCACAATATTGCTCAAGTGATAAAAATCGTGACCTCATCTGGAATAGAACTCACGACCTCCCGGCTTGTAGTATACTGCCTTAGCTAATTTTGCAATGTGTTTCCGACTATTTGTTTCACAATATTTTAATGAATTTTTCCTATTCTAGTTGATGTCGTTTGTCTTATTTAAAACACAAACTGCGCGTTTTTCCTCTGGTTTTCCTACTAGAAGCTTCCTAGCACGTCTTTCATTCCCCATTTTAGACACATCTCCTGCCCAATCGCAGTCTACGAGATTTAACTGTTCTTATTATATCTACCTTCCTATAAAGACCACGTAGTTCACCGTTAAGTAGTCTTCTCCAGTCACCTATCTTTTCATCTCCCTTTGTTCCAAACATTTTCCTAATAACTTCCACCCAATGTCAAATTAACTAAATTTTACGTTTGGTTCACATATCTATGAAAATAAAGCTGTGATTTGAGAATTTTTAAACAAGGGATTCCAGGAGAACACTAAATGTAATTTGTTTTATTCGATATGGAAATTTTCCGCTACGTATAGACAATATATATATATATTCCATTATTGTAGTTTAACTTCACGCTTTGTAGGTACGGTACTATTACGTAACGCAGGCCATCCGGGACTAACTATTGCACCACTTGTTCGGAGAGGGATTTAACTATCGATCACACACATACTTTTTTAACCACACAAGAACATTGTGAGCCTCCTTGAATGAGTGGTCAACTCAATGACAGGACCTCCTCCAAGACAACACAACATTAAGACGAAATACATCATTCACACTCCCATTCATACTAAACATGACGAATATGATGATGATGGCCAGATGATATTCGGTGACCATTTTGGCCATAATAATTCATAAAGAAGATAACTTTCATAAAACATTAGTTGAATAACAGTAGTTACGCAATAACTTGCGAGTACGTTAAGGTACGTACACATATGCGCGCCACGAACATGCGCGGCGCGCGCGCCGTTCGTGTTATGATTGTCGAAATTATTAATTTCAACGAACCTCCTGCGATCCATAGGAAACCCACAAACCTTCAGTAGACATTTTGCAGAGACAAAGGCCTACACTACACTTGGTCATTCCATGTCTCCTTATTCAATTATGTTCTTTTATTAAAATTATTTATTTTGTTCTGGATGGGATACTAAGGAATTTTTACCTGTATACCATAATACCTGGTTGAGTGGTAGACAAGGCCTTAAGGCCTTAACTCTGCCAGGCAAAATAAAGCTATTATTATTATTATTATTATTATTATTATTATTATTATTATTATTATTATTATTATTATTATTATACATTGTCAAATAATTTCAAAACTATAATCACTTCTGAAATGTTTTTAACCAATTATTGAAATTTTATTTTTAAAAAATTGAAAAATACGAAGGGATATTAAATCTTTACTAAAATATGAACATTTCGCCAAAATATTATGATATTAGGCTATATGGAAAAAAAATGTTGGTCTTATTTGATTCTATAGATTATAAAATGTAAAGATGCTCTATGGAGCAACAAACAATTTTATAGAACGCAAAAATAGTATTATAATATATTAATTCTAATATCAACATAAGTATAATTTACAAATGTAATACATTACAAAATTATGTATAGTACCAGTATTATTTAATTCTTTGGCATATTTCTCATTTTAGTGAATTTTTAAGTAGATTGCTGTCGTTGTTTAAGAGGTCATGATTTTTTTCACAAGAATTTGTTAAATTATATTTCACACATAAAATATCTTTCAAAGTCTTAACACTCAATTGCGATTTTTTTTCGTCCACACTTTATTTACCAAACAATGGTGGTCGAATCAACAATGTAAACTTTGATAAGCAGTTGTCAACAATGATCTGTTATTATTAAAGTTTAACATTATAAAATTAACAAAAATAATATAAAACTCATATCCTGGCGAAATAACTACATGGGCGCCAAAAACCGTATATTCCCTTTCCGTTCTCCCGCCGTTCCCTAGCTTGTCGTGCATTCTTTCCCAAAAATCGGGACTTTTTTTAAAATGCCGCGGGACGCGGGACAAATTGTTAAAAATCGGGACTGTCCCGCCAAAATCGGAACGTCTGGTCATCTTTCACAACACGCTTATTACTGGTATGTGTTTATATATTCTATTGTTTTGTGATACTTCATACATAACATTATGAAATGAACGTGTTTAGTAGTCACGAAAAAAAAAACATATAACATTGAAAAAAAAAAAAACAGGCATGCCGTAACAATATTGTGAAATCATTTTTTTTATTCCTTAGAGTAAAAAATATCGATAGACAACAACGTGCAAATTGATCTGACGATCTTCAACATTTATTGTAGCGCTAAACCAACAATACTAAGTTATGTGTCAACAATATAACAATATTTTACTTTTCTCTCGCCGGTAGGAAGAAAGTAAAGTAATTATCTTCTTCCTGCATGTATCCGGAGATATATCCATTTTATCTCCTATTTCCCTCCAGGCATCTCCTTTCAATGATTTTTTTAAATGATCCTTATGTTGAGGATCCCACAATAATTGTTTGTTTCTATAAAGATCAATAAGTTTTAACATTATAATTACAAAGAAATAAACGTTATCTCAATCAAAACATAAGTTTATTGTGTCGATGTTTCAATCTCCTTATGTGAGATCATTTTCAAGACATGGTTGTTTATAAATTTACATGTCTTGAAAATGATCTCACATAAGGAGATTGAAACGTCGACACAATAAACTTATGTTTTGATTGAGATAACGTTTATTTATTTGTAATTATAATATTAATTACTTTCAGTGAAAATAATTTTTAAAAAAGTATAATAAGTTTTAACATGTTTCCCTCTGACCTCTCCATACTCAAATAATAATAAGGTGCGCGCCGAAAACAACAAACCTCTCAGGAACCCTTCCAAATCTAAACAGCGAACCATCAAAGTGTTCGTGGAAAAAACCGACAATGAGTGGATCGTGGTGCGCCGCATGTGCGCACCTTAACACCCCGTCCAAATCTGACGAACATGGTGCGCGCGCGCCGCGCGGCGCGCAAGTGTGTACGTACCTTTACGAAGCAACGACACTAACTGTGACATTGAAAAATATTTTAAATTACTTAAATTTTAATATTTCATAAATTGTACTCAAAACTGTCTTATCTGCAAGTTAATACTGCTAAGAGATTTAGATACATCATAGGCAAATGCTTTTTTCTTCTTCTTCTTCACTTCCTGGTTTAGGCAAGAGTTGCCTGTTCTGTTAAAGAAAAGTGATCCAACAACAGGCCCGAAAGCCCTTGGGGTAGTAGGAGGTTAAGGCTCCCATTTTTCCTAGACAATCGGCACTTTATGTCAGCTGGATTGTCAGCCCTGCGTGACGGCCGCCTTAACCCCCAGAACAAGCGTCCGGTACGCATTTCCGTTAGAGGCTGAGTCGATCCCAAGGCCATAGTGCCGCCAGAGGGTTCGGGTCAGTTTAAAAATCCTGACCCCACCGGGACTTGAACCCTCGACCCTCCGGCTTGTTGCTCAGTGCCTTAACCACTACGCTACGGCGTGCCCCTGCTATCAGGTAAATATAAATACATTTTCAGATAAAATATTTATCATCGTTAAAATGGCTGACATAGCTATCTCACACAATAAAGTAACAAATTTAACTCTAAACTTACAAATAATCTATTTTGCTTTCGTTTAGATATAATGTTATTATGCTTTACAATGAAGTCATTCCTTTCTTTAAACAAAATTAAACTCATGGAGCGATAAATGTGCAAGGCACTTGGTATAACAGAGAGGTAGACGTTATAGCTATGTGTGATAAGTGGTCAACCGTCGGATTCCCAAAATGTTATACACGGTACATATTACAACTGAAATTCCTCACAATTCTAGGTGGTCACTGTTCCACACTAGCCGACATTCAGCGAGTAAATTTCTTCCACATAGGGACTCAAACCAAGGCATGTTCGGTAGCTGTGTGAGAAGACGTAATGTCTTAGACGCTGTATTTTTCACTTTGAACATTATAACTATATGAACATTTCCGCACCAACAGCTCTCTTCAATTTATTGCTTATTTTTATAAACTTTAGGTTATATATTGTCATAAGTAATGCCACGAGTGATTTCCAAATTATCGATAAATTCACGAGTCACGAAGTGAGGAGTGAATTTATCTAGAGAATTTGGAAATCAAACGTGGCATTTGTTAGGACTATTTAACGAATAAAATTAAGCTGTTTACTCACAAATAATTATTTGACTATAGTTATTTTAAAATATTTATATATTTTACGTAAACGGCGATGTTTGAAAACAAGTGAGAAACGATAGGTACGCTTCATCTGCTTCTTTTGTTTATCACTGCAACCACATCATACTATTTATTGCCAAAGGAACGCAATATTGTAAGAATGCTCTCTAGTGGAGAAAAAATGAAACACATCAAACTGTATATTAATTCATTTCTGATGTCGTATGATGTAAATATGACAATTATATTTTTATGGATTATTACCTGGGATAAAATTCATTTAAGAAAGTGCAAACAGTGGTTTCTTTTTTTGGTGGTATAATCAATTGCTACACATGTTTTTATATTAACTCCCGCATGCGGCATGTGTTGACATCTATGCACTATATATACAATCTGGTAGCCGTATTTCTTTTACGCTCAGTAACTGCAAACTAATGGTCAGACCTGTTCAGAATATTAAAAAGGAGGAGCTTTCTTTAATATGGTACATATAACACTGATAAATATTTCGTGAAACACGACTCTGATTGGTTGTAAAACAGAAATCATTGAAATGTGATTGGTCATTGACTCCCATTTGGGACATAAGTTAAATAGTCCGAAATATCCATTTTATCAATATTTTTCGCAATTCTCTATTTTTATTAATTTATTGCAGGGCGTTTATTTGTTCTCAGACTTCAAAATTATACATTTTTAAGTTGTTTGTTTCCCTTCATTATTAAGATCGATTAGATTATTTTAATGTAAAAGTTAAGAAAACAATCAAGTTTATAAAAAACACATTGAAATGTCATGAAGAAGAAGTGAGTATCAACTTTTACAAGATTCATGGTGTGTTCCGTTATTCAAAATTAATATAAAAAATTATGGCATATTCACCTGAAAGGTCCGTCTTCTCAACTTATTTAATTATTTAACTGTAGCGCTTTCGGGACTTGTACCATCATCGGCAGGATTCAAAAGTCCCGAAAGCGCTACAGTTAAATAATTAAATAAGTTGAGAAGACGGACCTTTCAGGTGAATATTCCATCTTTTTTTATATTAATTTAGAAGTGAGTATGTAAAGGCATACATGTGTTTCTCGAGGTATATTAGGTAAATAACACATAATGCCTAATTATATCACGGCTAATTGCTATAAGTGGTGTAATTTATCCGACTGCAGGACTTAGGAAGCCCTTGGGATATTGCGTAGTTAATACTCACACCTTTCTAGACATTTGGTGCAATATATCAGCCGGATTGTCAGCCCTTCCCAACCGCTTTACATTTTGAACGTATGTATGGTACTCAATTGGTTGAAACGCATATTCACACTTGGACCAATGGGCCGTGAGAATTTTTAGGCTAGTTATACAAGTATATATTAAGAATACTTCTTTTAAATTCTTGAATCCAACAATTTTTATAACGTTATGATCTATGATTCCTTATAATGATTGTATAACTTCTTCAGGAGAAGAAGAACCTGCGTGAATAATATTACCTCTTAGAGAATCGAATCCGCAATCTTCCGGCTTGTAGCAGATTGCCTTACCAATTACGTAACGTCCCCGGGCTAATTGTTTCAGAATATTTTAATACATTTTCACGTTGTGGCCGATGACGTTACTTATATTTAAATCACACATTTATCCTCTTTTTTTCAGGCTCTTGTAATAACCTATTGATTATATGTACCCCACAAGGTACTTTGAAATTAATGTCTTGGACGGATTACAAGAACTGTGAAACACTTTAATTTAGTATTATAGTGACCGGCCTCGCTGGTTCCTAGTTGTCAGGATTCCAGTTCCATCAGCTCAGGATAATACAAGATAACAAAACACATAGACCTATCCAGATGTAAGTTAGAGAGAGGACGTTATCAATTAATAACAAATCACTTAGATATAATAAGAAGATATTACGTAAATATGAAGAAACTTTATATAAACCATGAAATAGTAAAGGAACAATAAATTAACTAATACATATTTCTAGTTAAAATTAACTTGTGAAAATTTAGAATACAAAAATCCACATTTGGCTACTAGCTGTCTCTCTATTTATTATTCTCTTCTCACATTAACGTATTTTGTATCTCACTTCTATCTCAATTCAACTTATCCAGAAAATTCTATACAATTTACACTATCGTATTCCAATGTATTTTAAATACAACTCTCACCCTGGTTTTCAGCGAGATTCGAATCTTGTACTTCTGACCTATAGAACCATCGCTTAAATGACCTGGCTAGATGCCACGTTTAAAAACTAACATGTTCATTAGCCTTTAATGTTATGGTTCTCTTTTTTTGGAAAATTAAAAATAAATTTCAATTTTTTTCACGACATGTAAATTACACTGAGCAACAAAAAATAAACTTTTTTTTGTCTCAGAAAGAACAAATGTGATTCTGATAGCATTTGTTCTCCTGAATTCAAATATGAATCGGTTTTTATCCATCACGCAAGGTTTCCGAGAGACAAGAATTTATAATTTCAAACACTTTAATATTTTCTACATTCGTAACTACACAATATTCGAACATTCGGACTCACCTAGAAAGTAAGAAATGACGATTTTCTGCTATATTTCGCCTGTTAAGTATCCCTCTTGATGCTCCAACAATAATCGGCCAGCTTTAGGATTCATTTTGCCTTGATATCTCTGAAATCATTTGAGTTACCTCATTTGGTTTTGTTTTATAATGGACAAATGGATGAAGAAACGTTTACTAAAAAAACAATTATTTAAATCCATTAATTGAAATTGAATTAAAAAAACTGTGGGTGATGGAGAAATTTCGAATACGTATTTGAAAACACGATAAAAAGCTGCATTAAGTACAAATATTGGTATTCATGAGACAAAAATAATGTTGACCAGTGTTATTCCTAGTACTAAAATATAGATAAATATAAAATAGCGAAAAAAGTCCAATATATATATATATATATATATATATATGTACATACACACATTATTGACGTATCTACTACGTCATTCCTATTGTTTATCCTCGAAATTCATATTTTGTATTTATAAAGAGGAAAGATACATCTTCTAATTGAAGCAATATAAAAATCTTCACAACTATGTGACCTAATAACCAATCTTAAATAAAAATGATTAATGTGATGTTAGTGTGAGTTATTACAGTTTTTTTTAATTTGCGACCAATGTTAGTTAATATAAAGAAATCCTCATACTATTTGAATGATTTGTGTAATATTAAAAACCTAACAGAAATCTGGATCTTACTAATAAACCAACGCTAGACATAAAGGACTAAGGTTAATGTGAATTTATCTTTGTTAGCTTTTTAAATTCAAGACAGACGTGTTTAAATGCGATAATGTTGCTGTTTATACACAGGAAGTGAAACGATGTGTGTTAACTAATATCCGATAAAGGCCTATTATGATGTTCAGGGTTCAACATTAGGATAGTTTTCGTATTTTGAAAAAAATATATCAAAGGATTCTAGGCCTGCCTAACTCCTCAATTCCTCCGCAAACTCCAAGAATGCGTTTAAATATTGGGTGAAATTAAAATATACTAAACCTCTACGCGCCATGTTTAAAATGACTGAAACCACAAAAACAGTGACAATGGTTCGTTACAATGAATGTCAAACATCGTCCAATAGGTACGATTCTTATGCCGTCCATGCAACGTTTCTGCATAATTACCAAATATTTGTCCTCCTTGGGATGGAATGACCTTGATAGTGGTGGGGCATTTCTGTTTTTCAAGATCAGAAATAACAGCTATTAACAGCCTCCCCTGCCCCTTTGCTGGATAAACAAACATTGGACGAGAACCATACAATGAAGCAACAATTATTCATGGCGGATGTTAAGTTTGTCTTTCCATTATCAGAAATGGTGGGAAAAAAGAACAACTGTTAGGAGAAACATGTTAGCCATAGAGAGCGTGTCATATCTACACACCCTGGGGGTCCGTCGGACCCCAGCTGTGCTCACAACAGCAACAGGGCGCGTCCCCGGGTGCCGGATAGGGGAACGGTCGGTGGTTTGCTTGGATTCCTCCCGGCTAGGTCCAGACCGGACCCGCGGGCCATTTGTGGGGTCGTCAGGACTCGAGCGACCTGACGTACTATATAGCTCGTGCTGCGCCCACTCCAGCAGCAAAACGCGTCCCCTCGGTGGCGTAGTGGGGGAAAGGTCGGTGGATCTGCTAGTCAGTCCTCCCTTCCAAGTCCGATGGACTCGCGGACCATGAGTGGGGTCAGCAGGAAAATTATTTGCGATAGGGGCCTGCTGTCAAGCCTGAACGATCCCGGCCCACAGCGGGGGCCTGTGCCGCCGTTGGCGGGGCGGTGGGAGAGTGGGAGATCTGGCGCTCCTGCTCTCTTGGTTCATTGAACCTGAGACCATCTGTGGGGGCACCATGGGAGATGAGCACCCTGGATGCCTACATTGCTCAGTGGGCTGCCTCACAGTAGCTACACGACTAGGCCTAGTCTTGCGAACGGGCTGGATGGGACAATACCGGGCGTAATGCTGGGAATTACCACCAGGTCAATAAGCTCGGGAAAGGAGGAAGCGCGGTCTTTTGGTCTGTGGGACTTAGCGCCGACTCTGGAACCGAGTGACCCAAGGACAATCTGTAAGGTCGTCAGGAGTTGAACGACCTGACGTACTAATGCACAGGCTGGACCCACTTCAGCAACAAAACACGTCCCCAGGTGGTGCACTGGGGGAAAGATCGGTGGATCTGCTAGACAGTCCTCCCAGCCAAGTCCAAGGGACTCGTGAACCATTAGTGGGGTCGGCAGGAGTTGAGCGCCTTGTCGTACAGTTGCTTACCTGTTGGAGCTTGCGAGCTCCGTGCTGGACCACAACTGCAACAGGACACGTCCCTGGGGGCACGGCTCGCACCAGTGCAGAGGTGAGCAACTGTGCTGGTTCTCGGCTAAGCCTACGGGCTCGTGGACAAACTGTGGGGTCGCCAGGAGATGAGCACCTGGATGTACTAAAGTCTCACACTGTGGGGCTTGTGGACTCAAGCCCTAGCCGGTCTCACAACGGCTGCAGGATGCGTCCCTGGAGGTAGAACAGGGGAACGGTCGGTGGATCTGCAACAGTAATCCTCCCGGCTAGGCTCGAGGAGCCCGTGGACCAACTGTGGGGTCGTCAGGAATGAGCGACCTGACGTACTATATGGCTGAGCAATTTCCCTGAAGTTGCGACTCCAACACCTTCTCCCTGATATGTTGGTTTTAAGCCGAGAACTCTTGAACGTGGACACGAATAGATAGGGAGGACAAGATACTGGGACTTGGGAGTATGGTCTTTGACCGACGTATCCCAAGGGGTGGAGCCATGGGCCTAGATGTCATTTCTACAGGACAAAATATTCAACAAGTACTTACTGTTGGGGGTTGGTTGTTAGGGCAGTCTCCGTAAACATTTCCTACAAAAGAAAGACAGATATTGTGTATAGTCGGTAAAAACATAGTTGAAAGGCCACATCACTAAATTAATGTTATGATGTTATTTCTATTTTACGATAAACTTACTTATTAAAAGTAATGATCATTAGCAATTCAATACAAATCCGAGCGATGAAGGGTCACAAATGCTTAATGTCTCGTATTGCAAGCTTGGGTTTTTTATTACGTGCCGTAAATCTAGACAGGGAACCAAATTATCTAGTTCGCTTCCGAAGGAACCTAGGCTAGGGATTTTTATGCCCTGAAAATTCGCACTAACTGGCCGTGTTTTAACACTTGCATTTTTAAATCCGAGAGCAAGTATGTTAACCACTAAGTATTCCACCAATATCGATTACAGCACTACGATGGGGAAAAATGAGAGAGAGAGAAGAGAACAAAAATTCTGCTCTAATTGTATACGTATTATATGTCTTTTATCAAATTATTTTCTAATATTAAACAATGCCGCTTTTTAAAGTTAAATTTGCCATTGTGAATATTTAAACGAAAAAACTATGTGTAATGACGTAGAGCATTGTTGAGCCACAGCCTCTCCTTTGTAAGGTGTTACTGGTCCAAGTTAATTGTCAGGTTACCTTATTTGCTCATAGGTGTCATGGACGGTATGCGGTCAACACACCAACCCAATGAGACATCTAACAGGCAACTAAGGTATACCATGATGTTGAGGTCGGTAAATTTACATAGAGGCCTTTTTATTCAGGCTTAAGGATCTTATATGAGCTTGTAAATTCTTCAGACTCGGGACTGACAGCTTAAAGTCCCTCCTGGAGGACTTGCTCCTTGCAATTTTCCGTCCTAAAAATCCATCGACCTCGGCCGGGTTTAAACCCGCGACCCTCGGAACCGGAGGCAAGGAGCATAACCACTAGACCACCGCATCAAAACTGTATATAATAAGCATTTAAATTTATAATGAGATTTTTCCCTAAGCACTATTAGCACATTTATTAAAAGAAGATTGGTTTCATAATACTTTGGACAAAATGCGCTTTGTTGCCAGCACGAATGACACAATAACTGTAACGTTATAAAGCAACGTCATTCAATATGAAATAGAAAATTACGGTTTTAAAAGATATTAATAAAATATTAATATTTTACAGATTGGATTCAAAACTGTTTAACATGTGTAGCTGAGATTTACAGACAACACTTCCTCTATCAGGTAAATATTAAATACATTATCAATATAGTTAAATTTATCATAGTTTGAATGCTCGTTATTATGATATATCGAGATGTGTATAAGGCACGTTATTTGAAATTGTAACAAATGTTACGCTTAAATTAGAAATATTATATTTTATATCATTTCACATGATACTGCGTTATACTGCTTTATATTAAACTTCTCCGTTCTTAAACCCACGAAAACCTGCAACTGTCTGGCAGCCACTTAGGCCCATTGTATTTTTTCAGAGAATTCGATAATCTTAGATAGTATATGGGTAACATGTGCCGATCCTACACTATTCCTCAACCTGGAGCCGCTATATTTTAGAGTTAGCAGAATTCCTCATGATGCTGATTGCGCAAAATTGCATAAGAAAAATATTCCTTGTAGCGAATGGAACTAACTCACGTTCCGCAGCTCCGCGCCAAGGCGTGGTGCTTCATCCCGATCCGTTCATAGATTTTTATATTATTAATTATATGAAAATTTCTAGGTCAATTATTTTCTTTCGTCTATTTATATTCATAAACTCCAGGTAATGTAATTATTTAGTATATCCATATTTTAGCATAATTATTGTCCTTAGTAATTATATCTTTGTAGGTTTCTACCGTTTTTCCCTGCCACAAATTTCAATTGTGAATTTCTCCATAGGGTCATCTCATACATTTTGTTCATTCGCCTCTGTGACGTAGCGTCGACAGGCACACTGGTGGTATCACATACTTCTATAAATATAGGGGCTTCTTCTCATCCATCCCTCGTCCCGATCCTAAGTTGGACACACGTTGAGGATATTATCATTATCTTTATCAAGTTACACTAATGCTCAATGATTATTATTTTATCTTCTGACTTTAAAACTGTTAAGTTACGTGTAAATGATTATTTTTCAGATATTCTGTAATTTTTCGTGTTTTATTGTTGGACATGTGTAAGATTCATTTTAAAAGCAAAATTATATCCGAATTCGGGTGTACAATTTTTGCACCGTAACCTACTTCTAGATATATGTAGTGTTTTATCAAAATATACTCCTCAATTTAGTTTTAATGGCGAAATGTTACATATGGTATTATAATAAAATACATCAAATAGAGTAGTCATGGACGGAAGAATAAACAAAGCAGATTTCATATTTCAAATTTCAGTAATTAGAAACGCGAAAGTTTGAAGTTTGTTAAAAAACATAATTTAATATCTGATCGGACATGACATATATTTAGGAAAGTGTACTAATGAGGGTTGAGAGACCCCTAGGGATGTGACGTGTAAAAACAATGTCAAACGATAGATACTAGTGTCGAAACCAATTAAATTTAAACCCACCTTTTTACGTATAGTTTCCCAAAGAGGGAGCGAGATGGGAAGAAAAACAAAACGTAAAAACGGGCCGAGATTAGTGTCTAATCTATGGTCTTTATAGTCGGTAAGTTAATTCTTGACACCCCGATGACACTTGAACCAAACTTTTGACATCTATCCTTCCTTGGAGAGCGAGGGTGACAAGGGGTAAAAAAAAATAAAAAGTAAAAAATGACCGACATTAGTGTCGAATCTATGAGAGTCGTAGTCGGTAGACAGATTGGTTACATTCCTAGTTCCCCAGGGATTTAAACATGATAGAAAACCACTGATATTAGTTCACACCCGTGTTTCGGGGTCGCCCAGAACAATGGTGATACTCCCATGTATCAAGTTCACGTTTAGCGCCATCGACATAAGAGGAAGTGAAAAGTAAGCTGATGGCGACAAGGAAATATGGATAAGTAATACATGGGGTTTTCTATATATATATATATATATATATGTGTGTGTGTGTGTGTGTGTGTAAAGGAATATATATTATTATTCGCCAATTTATGTAGACAATCATGTCATTATACATCGAATTCTTTTTTGGTGACTAATTTCTTATACTTACCAATATTGTTGTTATTGGAAGTAAGTCAACGTTCCCACATCTAACCTGGTTGCTATGCAAACAAAATAAATCGCATTGCTGATATGGACTCAAAAAGCACACGTTCGGTAAGTAAAATAAAATATGTCTTGAATGTTTTGTACACTAACTCGTATCTTTCTTTAGACTTTTCCGGAATTAATCTTTCCCGCGCCGTAGCCGAGCGGTTAAGGTAGGAAGCCTTGGCGCAGAGCTACGGGACTTGCGCTGGTTCGAGTCTCCATGGGGGAAGAAATTTTCTCATGGTATTTCGGCCAGTATGGGACCGGTGCCCACCCAGCATCGTGAGGCAATTGGGTAGCTACAATAAGTAGCGGCTCCAGGTTGAGGAACCAGCTATAACGGCTGGGGGACTCGACATGCTAACCACATGTCACCCCTACACTGGCTGTTGATCATTTACCTCTGTGATTGACACATGTGGATGTGAAGGGCCAGCAGCCGGCTGGTAAAAGGGCAACCGCCGAAAAAGTGGAAAGACCCTCAATCGGAATCGGAATTAATGCAGAACACCCCACTCTCCAGGCTTCTATCTACCAGGACTCCTTGCATAATAAAATTATCAAACAGATTCTAATCACGGTACTACATATAAAAAATGTATCCACAGCCAACAATCCTTGCTTATAATAAAACAAATGAAAAGCTACATAGTAACGATCACCAAATGTTTCTTTCTGATAGAAGTCATTTACATCCAACCAATATGTTAATTCATTTATTACTATATTTAATACAAATTAGTCACATCGACCAAATAATAGTATGCAATTCACATGAGGTAAGCACGTAACAGATCTCCAAAATTGAAACAACTCGGCGCAAGCACCTCGTTTTTTTCAAACTTTTTCTCGATCAATAACAAGTGCTTACCTCACTTGTATCGCAATATACTATTAAGATCCTGAAAATCTTCACACTGGGATCCCTTGGCTTGAAGTCCCTCCCGGAGGACTTTCCCCTTGTATTTTTAACCCTAAAAATCCATCGACCACAGTCGGGTTTGAATCTACGATCATCGGACTAGAGGTAAGGAACATAACCACTTGATATTATACAATGCACATTCATTTACTAGGTTTATAGTTCACTTGATTGACAATTTCCAACTAAACGAAATAACAAACCGCTTTAGGGTTATTTATGCTGTAAGATAGGCAACTGCGTTATTGACAGTCCAGGACATTATTAATCCTAATTTTCTTTAACTCGAAGGAGCAATATATTTTTTTTCAAATCATATTCAAAATTGCTAATGGCCAGAACTTTGAAAGAACCACAAATGGGGATCCAGACTGATCAATTGTCCTTAACTCGCAATGTTTTTTATAACCTACTATTTCTACTTACTTACACAATTACTTATGATATTCTAGCGGACCAGACAGGCGTTGTCCCGACTGAATAGTCATTTCTCGTGTCATGGCCGGACGATAAAAATGTAAGTTACTTTTTTACCATAAAATTCACTAATTAATAAGTTCGCAAGAAAACTCCTCACTATTATCTGTTGTGGACCAAGAAGCTTGCATTATTACGTTACATTTAATCCACGCGAAATACGTCTATAATACAGGTGACTACATATTTGACATAAAAAATCCTATAATCCGATCGCAGCGCCATCTACCGGGTCCACTTGTTAATCTAAACCATTCAGGGGCCAACTCAAAAACACAAAAAAAAAAAAAAATCAAAATCGGATCAGTCATTTAGGCAGTTTTTAATTTCGGATTTCAATTAAAGCTCCATTTGTAGTTGATTTCGCTCATGTTTTGATAATACCGACTGCGAATTATTTTAATAGGATATACTGAGTTCCGGTCTGAAAGTTGTGCCCGCTAGGGCGATTTCTAAATTTTCATTTCTTGTGGCTCCTACACCTAAGGAATTTGTAGGGTCCAGTTGTGATTCTGATTCCAGGAACCCAATAAAATAATGTCCAATAATTCAATAAAATTAAAGACAAAATTAAAAGTAATAAGATAATACGTACATACACTAAGGAATATCAGCTCAAAACTAGTATATATGAAAAGGAAAAAAAGTACAAAGAAAGTAAGAAACTGTAATATATATATGACATGGTAAGGAAAATAAATGCCTGAACGGGATTTGAACCCGGACCTCTGGAATGGTAACCCAGCGTGCTATCCATTGCACCACTAGGCAAATCCAATTCAAACATTTATCTTTCTTATATATATAAGCTTGCATTCCTCAATGTCAAAAATTTAATATATATATATATATATATATATATATATATATATATATGAGATATTAGGTAAAATATTGATAAATCTTAATACTATTTTTATTAAATAACTAACTCGCTGGCTCTATCGATCATGGCCGCGCGGACGTAAGCTCTCCATACATCCCTATCTTGAGCTAATATTTTCCAATCATCTCCTGTATAATCAACTTCCCTCAAATAATGGATAATGTCATTCTCCCACCTCATTCTTGATCTATCAACTGGTCGTTTTCCCTGATTTTCCTACAAGAATCTTCCATGCACCTTTTTCATTCCCCATACGCCACATGTCCTGCCCATCGCAGTCTACGAGACTTAACTCTTATTATATCTGGCTTCCTATACATATCATGCAGCTATTTTTTAATGGAAAAACATGTTCTTAATTGTTATAAAATAATATTAGTGAGATTTTTCTGTTAATAATTGTATTTTAAATTTGTTTCTGAAAGATGGTAAAGTTTGACAGTCTCTGACATAGAGTGGAAGAGAATTCCTATGTTCTAGCAAAAGAAACTTAAAACTATTTTGAGTGATAGGTAGTGTGATGAGGAGGGATATAAAGGACTATGTGCTGATGGGAACGGACATCTAATTTATGTGTGAAGTCAAAGAGTTTAACAACTTATTCAATTTTAATCAATATAATAATATGGTATATTATTTTCTACTAACTGAACCCATGACGTTGTTCGCATGGAGACAGGTTATATATAAACAACTTATTAAAATGTTTAGAAGGAAATATCAAATCAAAATATGTACTTTCTGTAATTTGTTGAACAGTTAATAATATTATAGCGCTAACATTGTGTTGTAGGGAAATTCTTAGTAATTAAATCCTTACTTTTAATCTAATTTTGAAAGAATATTTTTTTTGTGAGTTATCCGTGAAAGATAGGCATATGCTGTCGTGGACTTTTTTGAAGATTTTTTTTAGATATTCAAGTATGGTGTATTTGTTATGGTTTAGACAAAATAAACAATTTAGGAATCCAAAAAACGACTTTTCAGTGCACAGATACACTTTTTATTACTTATGCACTGATCCTGTAGTACATATGGTAATGTTATATACGTCAATTTTCCCAAAAAATATCTAAATGATGGTAAAACACTATTCAATTCGGTCAAATAGTTTTTGAGTCCATAAAAGACAGATTCTCAGATGTTCATTTTTATATAATTTATCAAATGATAATATAAATTACTAACCTTGTGTTCAATTGAGGACAAAAACAAAGCTCTTGCGTCCATTTCACACGCATTAAAACACTCCACGCACGCTTTAATAACTATCACAATTCTTACATGTTGAATGTACAAAGATTTATACACGACAAGCGCCTGGTTTATCCAAGGTACGCCTACAGTGTTGCAAATTAACAAAACACAATCGCTAAGTGGCGTTGTTTTCGTGTCACCTTGACGCAGTCCTGACGATATGAACAGATCGTCAATTAACATGGAAACGAAATATTTTAATAACTTTGATGTTTAAAATAAAATATATGCTCTATGTAATTGCTCACAGATGTTTTAATATTATTTTTGAATAGCTTATTTTTTTAAATTGACTGAAATTGTTTATTTTTTATGCAGCTTTGATAGTTTTTTTGTGTAAATATTAAAAATAAAATGTAATATGTAAATTCGATTGAAATATTACCAAAGTCATTGAGCTACTTATTGATTTTTGCGAAGACGGAGAATGACAAGTAGATTGTTGCCACATCTACATTATTTCTTAGACTATGTTTTGTAAACAGATTTCGCAAGTTAATTAGCCATTTTTTGAAACTTTATAAATATAAACCAAACGTAACATAGATACTGAAAAATTTGGAAAATCTATAATAATAATAATAATAATAATAATAATAATAATAATAATAATAATAATAATAATATTTTTTTTATTATTCCGGCTTTTACAATGGATATACATTTTTCCGGTACCCATGTTCACAGTTAACTACACATTTGATTCAACACATTTTTCCATTCTTGTCTGTTCATCCACATATCTTCGTCTATTTCCCATTCCCTCTTAGTTTCATTGATTCCCTGAATCCACGTAATATTTGGTCTACCCTTCTTTTTTCTTCCCTGTGGTTCCCAATCCATGATTATCTTAGGTAGTCTTCCTTCTGCCATCCTTCTAATGTGTCCGTATCAATTTAATTGTTTCTTCTTTATAAAATCTAATATTGAATATTGTACCTGCATTTTTTATTTTATATATGAATTTCGGAATTTATCCTTCCTGGATATTCTTGAAGCACGTCTCCAGTAGTCCATTTCAGTGGCGAGTAATTTTTTTTTTCATTTGTGCATTTAAAGCCCAGACATCAGCACCATAGGTAATAATGCTTCTGATTATTGTATTAAAAATAGTTTTTTTTTGTTCCTTTGAAGATATGTTTGTCCCATACTATTCCGTTTAGAGCAGATATAGCATACTTTCCTATATTGATCCTGTTTCTTATCTCTGTTTCTTGTTTTCCATCTTTAGTAATTTTAATTCCCAAATACTTATATTCTTCAGTGTATTTAATTGTCCCTATATTTTCTTCTAGTATTAAATCTTGAGGAAGATCCCCTATTGTCATATATCTAGATTTATCCATATTGATCTTTAAACCCCATAAACTATATTCTTGTATTAAATTTCTAGTGAGGTATTCTATATCTTCAAATTCTTGAGCCAATATCAATTTTTCATCTGCAAACTGGAGTGTATATATTGTTGAATTATCATCTAGTGGTATTCCCAATCCTGTCCGGCTGTGATTCATTGGGTTTTTTAAACATTTCTTTTTTCTTCGATGAACGGGGAGTTAGCCCGTTGCATCAACCCCCAACTTGGAGGACCAGGAGTTTAATTTTGGAGTCATCTTCTCCTAGATGGGCTGTCTACCAAAACTATCGAGCCCCATCCGCCCGTTGTGGAATATTCTTAGCTTCCCTTCACCTCTTGCCCACTGGTAGCCAAAAGACTCACTCAGTAAGCCGTCTGGATCATCAGGTACTAAGCCCCTCCGCCACGCCAAGGTGATAATAATAATAATAATAATAATAATAATATAATAATAATAACTGTATTATTATAATACTACTTATAATTAATAATAAATTATAATCATTTTATAATTAATATTGATAATAATAAATAATAATATGATGAAAATACTGTACTATTTCAGAATAAAACTCTTTGGAAAATGTTAGGACATAAAGAGATGAACAGACGGGACTTACATAACAGGAGCTACATGATATAATATAGTACGAAACGGGATATAATAAGAACAGTTAAGTCTCATAGACTGCAATGCTCAGGACAAGTGGCACGAATGGGGAATAAAAGAGAGTCATGGAAGCTTCTTGTAGGAAAACCAGACTGAAACGGCCATTCGGTGGAACAAGAATGAAGTGGTAGTATAACATTAACATTGATTTGAGGGAAGCAGATTATACTCGGGACGATTTGAAAACATTAGCCCAGGATAGGGATGTATGGAGAGCTATGTCCATGCGGTCATGAAATTACGAGTTCGATAGTGAGTTAGATGGTTAGTTTAAAATACATGTTTTGTACAGTCGAGTCTCATAGACTGCGATGAGCAGGACATGTGGCACGAATGGGGAATGAAAGTGGGGCATGGTAGCTTCTTATAGGAAAACAAGATCGTAAACCGCCATTCGGTAGGATAATAACATTAACTATGATTGGAGGGAAGTAGATTATACAAGAATGATTGAAAAACATTAGCTCAGGATAGGGATGTATGGAGAGCTATGTCCACGCGGCCATGAAACCGCGAGTTTATTAGTGAGTTAGATGGTTGGTTTAAAAGACATGATTTCATACAGTCAAATCACATAGACTTCGGTGAACAGCACACGTAACATAAATGAGGAATGAAAGAAGGGCATGGAGACTAGGAAAACCAGAGGGTAGGCCAAAAAACAGGTGGGGGTTAATATTAACAGTGATATCAGCGAAGTAGAATATACAAGGAATGACTGGAAAGCATCCTTGGATAGGGATGTATGGAGAGCCTATGCCCGCGAGGCTATGACACTCCTCTTCGATAGTCACATTATGTTAGATGAGAAAGTGGGCAAGTTAATGTTCAGATTATTGGATGATCTGGTGTTGTATCTTCCGTTCCTTATCGTTAAAAAAAAAACAAGTTTTACGTTGTATATATGCCGTTGTTGCGCTAAATCACCTCAATTTCACATTCAATTTCCAAGACATTTATCGCAATTTTTTGCGATATAATCGACATATACGTTTTTCTCATGAAATTATGCACATGTTGCTAAACAATTTGCGCATTTTTCAATTTTTAAATTCAATTAACGTAGGTGTACTTCTGGCATGAAATCCACTATCATGTCACTGAAAATATTTACCAAATTATAAGATTTATACTCGGCAGGCGCCTGTTTCATCCAATGTACGCGTACAGTGTTGCAAATTAACAAAACACAATCGCTTAGCGTCACCTTGTATCACCTTGACGCAGTTCTGACAATACAAACGGATCGTCAATTAACATGGAAAACGAAATATTTTAAAAACTTTGAAGTTTAAAGTAAAATATATACTCTATGTAATTGCTCAGAGATGTTTTAATATTATCTTTGAATAGCCTAATTTTTCAAAATTATCTGAAAATGATTATTTTTTACGCAGCTTTGATACTTTTCGTGTAAATAATAAAAATGATGTAATATGTGTATTTGATTGAAATTTTACCCAGGCCATTGAGCCACTTATTGATTTTTCCGGAGATGGAGAATGACAAATAGATTGTTGCCACATCTACATTATTTCTCAGGCTACATTTTGTACACAGATTTCGCATGTAAATTACCCATTTTTTCGAACTTTATAAATATGAAGCATAACGTAACGTAAAATTTGAAAACCCATAATTATAATAATAATAATAATAATAATAATAATAATAATAAATTATGTAGGCTATTATATATATATATATTATTATATAATGTAATAATAAATTAATAATAATTATTATATAATTCTAATATTATCTGATTCACCTCTGTGGTCTCGAAGTACCGTGGTGCCTTGTCACGCAGCGGGCCCGGGTTTGATTCCCGGTAGGGACAGGCTCATGGTTGAAATTTTTTCGGTGTTTTTCCTCACCTGTAATACAAATATCAGGAAGCTTAGAGCCCAACGGTCCCCGAAAATCATCCGGCCATTATCATCATCATCATCATCATCATCATCATCCCTTCACCGGTGTGGAAAGCAACGGAAAGCTATCACACCTATAATTCCCTAGTAAAGCTGCAAAGCATAGCATGAAAATTCTATGATTGCAGTGAAAGACGTGCCCGCGGGCAGAATTACTATGGATGGATGGATAATACTATTTATAACTATGAATAAATACATTTTAAATTGTAATTATGTAATAATTTAGGGCTATTGATGTATTTATATACAGATTTTCAAATGATTACACATCTTTCTACGCCTAAAGTTTTGTTTTCCTTCTCCACTCATCTCTTTCCATCCACTCCATATCCTCCCGTCCTCTTGTTCTCATTCCAGTTCTTGTTTCTTGCATCCACGAGTTTCGAGGTCTTACTTTCCTGGTAAACAGATGAGGACAGAGACAAAACTAAGATTACATAACATCACATCAAAAGCTGCTCTAAAATACGGAAGTGAAATTTGGATTTTAAATAAAAGAAACTCTCATAAACTTCAAGTAAGCCAAATGCGCTTCTTACGATCATTGTTAGGAGTTAATAGACTGGATCACCAAAGGAACACTATTATCAGAGGAAAACTTGGAGTAACAAGTTTAAATGAAGATATACAAAGATACCAACAAGAATGGAAAAATCATCTGAGGAGAATGGCAAGAAATAGACTTCCAAAATTGGCATTCCAATATACCCCAACTGGACATAGGGACCAAGGAAGACCAAAACATCGGTGGAAAGATCAAGACCATCTTCGCTAAGTTTACCGTACAGGCCACATGGCCTAAAACGAATTTGTTCATGATGATGATGACTTTCCTTCTTCTTCCAGCTCGACACCATTCTAAAGTTTTTCTAGGTAAGCTCTTTTCTTGCATTCGTCGTATATATAGTTCCATCCATAGTAATTCTGCCCGAAGGCAGGTCCTTCACTGCAATCACAGCATTTTCATGCTATGCTTGCAGCTCTACTAGGGAATTGTGTAAATGTGGTAGCTTCCCGTTGTTTTCCACACCTGTGAAGGATGATGATGATGATAATGGTAATGATAAGGATGATGATGATGATGGCCATATGATTTCGGGGACCGTTTGGGCCTTAAAGTTTTCCTGACATTTGTCTTACAGGTGAGGAAAAACCCCGATAAAAACCTCACCCAGAAAAACTGCCCCGACCGGGGATCGAACCCGAGCCCGCTGCGTGACAAGGCAGCACGCTACTTGGAGACCACAGCGGTGGACTGTATATATAATTATTAATAATAATAATTATAAATATAACAACAATAATACAATGAAAATACTATAATATTTCAAAATAAAGTTCTTAGGAAAATTTTAGGACAAAAATGAGATGAACAGACGGAGCCTTCATAACAGTGAGCTGCATGATCTATATAGGAAACAAGATATAATAAGAACAATTAAGTCTCGTAGACTGCGATGCGCAGGGTATGTGGCAGGAATTGGGAATATAAGAGGGGCATGGAAGCTACTTGTAGGAAAACAAGACGTTAGACGAAGAATGAAGCGTAAGAATAACATTAACCAATGATTTGAGGGAAGTAGATTATATAGGGGATGATTATAAAACAATACCTCAGAATAGGGATGTATAGAGAGATTATGTCGGTGTGGTCATGAACCTATGGTTCCATAGTGCCAGTAAGTTAGACTGGTTAATTTAAACTACATGATTTTATACTGACAAGTTTCAATGAATGAGGATCATGGAAACTTCTTGTAGGAAAACCAGAGGGAAAATGCCAGTTGATAGACCAAGAATGTAGTGCGAGAGTAACATTAATCATGATTTGAGTGAAGTAGATTATACAGGGGATGATTGGATAACATTAGCTCAGGATAGGGATGTATGGAGAGATTATGTCGGTGTGGTCATGAACCTATGGTTCCATAGTGCCAGTAAGTTAGACTGGTTAATTTAAACTACATGATTTTATACTGACAAGTTTCAATGAATGAGGATCATGGAAACTTCTTGTAGGAAAACCAGAGGGAAAATGCCAGTTGATAGACCAAGAATGTAGTGCGAGAGTAACATTAATCATGATTTGAGTGAAGTAGATTATACAGGGGATGATTGGATAACATTAGCTCAGGATAGGGATGTATGGAGAGCTTACATCCCCACGGAATATAAAACCCCCCCTTTACGGGTTTCGATAATCCGCAGTGAAGTAGTTTTAAACGACTATGGTTTTTGAGCAATCGAGTCTCGTAGACTTCGGTGAAGCAGTTCATGTCGCACAAATGAGGAATGAAAGAGGGGTATGGGAACTCTGTAAGAAAGCCATAGTATATGGCCAATATTCACAATGGTATCAGGAAAGTGAATATACAGTTCGGTGATTGGAAAACATCTAAGAATAGGGATGTATGGGGAGTTTACGCCCGTGAGAAAATGTTACTCCGGTTCGATAGTGACAGTAAGTTAGGTGAGAAAGTGGGCAAGTTAATGTACACAAGAGTATTGGATGATCTGGCGCACCATGAGTTGTCTCATCCGTTTGTTAAACGTTAAAAAAAAAAAAAAAAGGAAGTTTTAAGTTGTAATTATGCCGTTTCTTGCGCTAAAATCACCTCAAATTGACATTCAATTTTTAAGGTATTTATCGCAATTTTTTGGGATATAATCAACATATATATGATATTCCTCATGTAATTATTCACATATTGCTATAATAATTTGTGCGATTTTCAATTTTTAATTCAATTAACGTAGGTGGGCTTTTGGCGTGAAATCCGCTATCATGACGCTGAAAGTAAAACCGTAAATATAATATGTTAGTATGGAGAAATCACGTCTTGCGAATTTATAACACTTATTTATAACTGATCACAGTTTTCAGCACAGCTATTAAGTTTAAAACCAGGAAATATTAAAAAGTAACCAAAATCTGATGTAATCAACAATATATCTTAGACAAAATTAAATAAAAAATAAAGTTTCGATAAGTTATTTTTGTTAGTTTTTAAGTTTAAGACGCATATATAAATAATTATAACAGCATAACTGTTTTTATAGCTGTTATAAATGGATATTTAATTGTTACATCTGCTATGATGACGTCACACGTCTTCATATAAAACCATATTATAAGATTTATACTCGGCAGGCGCCTGGTTTATCCAACGTACGCGTGGCAGTGTTGCAAATTAACAAAACACAATCGCTTAGTGTCACCTTGTGTCACCTTGACGCAATTCTGACAATACAAACGGATCGTCAATTAACATGGAAACAAAAGATTTTAAACACTTTTAAGTTTAAAATAAAATATATACTTCAGGTAATTGCTGAGAGATGTTTTAATATTATTTTTGAATAGTTATGTTTTTCAAAATTGTCTGAAAACGTTTATTTTTTATGTAGCTTTGATAGTTTTCGTGTAAATATTAAAAATAATACAATATGTATATTCGATTGAAATATTACCCAGGCCATTAAAGCTACTTATCGATTTTTCCGGATACGGAGAATTACAAGTAGAATGTTGCCATATCTACGTTATTTCTCAGATTATGTTTTGTAAACAGATTTCGCAAGTTAATTAGCCTTTTCTTTGTAACTTTATGAATAAAAACCATATCGTGCATGAAATTAATTGCGCAAAATTTGGAAATTCAATATAATAGTAGTAGTAATAACAATAATAATAATAATAATAATAATAATAATAATAATAATAATAATAATAATAATATAATAATAATAATAGATAATAAAAATAATAAGGAATAATACAATGATAATACATTATACAGGAATTTACGGACAATGTACAAATACATTAAACATTTATTTACAGACACACACACACACACACACAGATTATATATATATTATATATATATACTCCAAATGTCAGGAAAATTTTCAAAGCCCAAACGGTCCCGAAATCATATGGCCATCATCATCCCTATCATTAATCATCATCATCATCATCCTTCACTGGTGTGGAAAGCAAGCTACCACACCTACAATTCCCTAGTAAAGCTACAAAACATTGCATGAAAATGCTATGATTGCAGTGAAAGACCTGTCCTCGGGCAGAATTACTATGATGGATGGATGGATATATACTCGTACACATATAAAATTGTAACATAACAAATTATATTGAAAGTATTAAAAGTTAAAATATAATAATAATAATAAATTAATAATAATTTTATTATGAGTGTTTTCCTAATCATTGAGGTTTTTCTCCAACCAATCTTGATAATTTAAATGAGAATTAAAAAAATACATAAATGACTACGGACTTACAGATTAATATCAGTTTGTAATACACATTCACAAATTTCCTTCAATTGAAGTTCTCCATTGTGCTCTGTCCTGAGTCTTGATCCTTTGCACCAAATTTCCTTAGTAAATGCTGATGGTTATTTTTCCTTTTCTGCTCCTTCTTCCAATATCCCATGTATGGACGACCTTTCATCCTGCATTCTTCTTAAGTGTAGACTTCTGGTGTTCAATCTTATCCATTATAAATCTTTTTGTATTCATCCATTTTCTAATGTCTGTATTTCTAATTGTTTCCAGTCGAGAATCCATTCCATTAACTTAGTTGAACCTCTCACCTTATAGGTCCTTTTATTTTCACACGCCACCCGGGCCTGTAATGGAGAGGGATTTTAACTATGGATAACACACACTTTATTGACCACACAAGGACTTGAAGAGCCTCCTCGAATGAATGGTCAGCTCAATGTCAAAGCCTCTTCCGAAACAACACAACATTAAGACGAAAACACACCATTCATACAAACATTCATACTAAACATGGCGAATATGATTACGATGGCCAAATGATAAGCGATATTTTTGGACATTAAAGTTTCCTGATATTTATCTTACAGCAGAGGAAAAGCTCGGGGAAAAAAAAACCTTCAATCAGGAAAGTCCCTACCGGGGCATCAAACCCTGGCCCGCTACGTACGAGGCAGCGACACTACTCAGAGACCTCAGCAGAAGAAAATAATAATAATAAGATTGTGCCTGGAGGTCAAAGGCGATAAGTCAGACAAATAAAGTATCTTGGTCAAAAGAGCGATCATCTATCAAGTAAAAATACAACCGTCAAGAACGCGGATGTAGATTTCACTTGAAGTAAAATATCCTGGAGATGAAATAGTCCTCCATTCGGATCTCGGGACGAGGACTACTGCCAAAAGCTCCTAGACTGTGATAGGCAGGACGTGTGCCAGGAATGAGGGATGAAACAGAGGCATGGAAATTGTTTGTAGGAAAATTATATACAAAGTTGAGTTCCATAAGGTAGCAGCGTGAACCTAGTTTCAATTATAAACTAAATAAGAATACGTTTTTGTTGGTAGACCTGGTTGTAGTGGAAGCAAACCATGGAATTCTGAATACATAAGATATTAATTGGACCATGTTATGCATGAACCGGCTAAGAGCCATTTAAAAAGGATATTTTGATGCCATCTGTTGCACTGGCTCATGAAATAAGAGTATGTACACTTTTAGCAACAAATCTTTAAATAAACTTCATCGGTCCTATGTTTGCAACAAACGACTATGAAACCAGATCTTAATAAATGCTAATCTAAATTTTGCATCATGCAGCTAAGCGCCATATGTATCCGCTCTTAGATTGTTGATGCAAACAAGGAAAATAACTTGCAATCTCCAGTATTGTTAGTTTGGCGCTACAATAAATAGTCAAGATTAACTTAAACTTTTCTCGAAACTTCAATAATGACGCATAGCCGGTTGATGCATAACGCCGCTATTTAAACATTTGCATAACTGATTAAATGTTACAGGTGTGCCATAATTATTGAATAAGAGTATTAAAATAACTGGAATATAAAGGTTCTGTTTTGATAACGCCACGCGCTATTTTCATATGTTATGTTATCTTTCCTCACCTGTAAGGCAAATGTCAGGAAACTTTAAGGCCCAAACGGTCCCCGACCATCATATTCACCATTATCATATTCGTCATGTTCAGAATGAATATGTGTGTGTAATGTCTCGGAAGAGGCCCTGATCACTCATTCGGGAAGGCCCTCCGTGTCCTTGTGTGATGCAATTCATAGTTAAAAATCCTCTCCCCGACATGTCGTGTCACTGTAAGGTCCGGGTAGATAAAACTATAAATAAGTTGAGACTATCAACTGCGTTAATGGAGAAATAAAGTTAGGTAAATATTTCCCTTTTTGAGTTGGGTTACTTTTACACGCACAATGCCTGCCAGGCCTTACAGACGACCTGTCACTAGTGGGAGTATAAATTCAGTAGTTCCTGGATCTCCTGATAAATTAAATTAAATAGAAGTAAGGATAGCGTAAACTAACTGAAGTTCTCAGTAAGTCGAATTTATTTCTTGATCTTGGTGGTTTACGGAATGTATATTTCTTTTGTTAATTAAATCGTATGTATCCAGGTGTCGACAGAAAACAAATATTGCGACCCCTTGAGTGATATTTAATTTTCGGGTCTAATGGTCAGATTTCGCTGATTTTTTTTTCGAGAATAAGTCCGTTGTTCTATCCAAGATTATTTTAGAAAACCAAAGTATAGAACAGGTGTCTAGTTTTGACTATTTGGGCTGCGATATTAGCTTCAATGTGGAAATAGATATTTATTCCAAAATAATTTAATTTTAGACGGTATGTGTAACAGAACGTTCAAAAATAAAATTAAAAAAACAAAATAAAAATATATAAAGTTATGGCAGTTCCCACAATAGTGTATGGTTGTGAAACTTGGACTCAAAAAAAAAAAAACTGAAAGATGGAATACAGACGCCGAAGATGAGGTTCTTCAGACAATTTAAATTATGTACAAAACTTGATAGAAATAGAAATGAAGATATAAGAGAAGAATTAAAAATGCAGCATTTAATGGATAAAATCACGAATTATAAACAAAAGTGGATTGATCACATGAATGGAATGATGATTGCTCAATGTCAAAAATGTAATTATACTATATATATATATATATATATATATATATATATATATATATATATATCCCAGTGTGCTACCGATTGCGTCATCTGGCAAGTGTAGTACAAACATTAATTTATCTTATAATGATATATCTTCATTATTACTAGATGTACTGGGATATAAATATGTCCGGTTTCAAGTCCCAATCCGAGCATTTATATTTTTTATCAAGTCATTTTAAGATTGCACTGCTCAAAACATAAAATTTAATTGTAATATATATATATATATATATATATATATATATATATGTGTGTGTGTGTGTGTATGCATATGATATTTCCGCCTCGCAAGATCAAAAAAAATATTAACCTCGTAACACTATTCTATGAAATGTTTTTTTTTTAGCAGAGGTAATAACAAATATGTTGACGTAATAAAAACATTCGTTGCGGAGCAACGCCACTGTGTGTGAAAATTGAAAAAGTCAGTTTTGATTTGTATTTGATAAAATACAAATATTAGACAAGCTTAAATCTAGTTTGTAAGAGTAAAATTTTGGAATGAAAGAAAGCGCAGCTCTTCCTTTATCAAATGAAAAGTAAATACATTAGAAATGCCATATTTATCATGGATTAACATGTTTGAAAATATGTTACGTTTTGTACTGTTCACATTTGAAAACTAACATATAAGAAATTCAAATATAAAATGTCAAATGTTTCTGTTTTTATATATATTTTAGATATGATTTCATATTAAAATTAATTACAAGCGCAATTTTTAATTAAGAATGTATATAATTCCTCCTTGTAATTATATATATATACCAGGACGTCCACTCAAAAGACTTGTGGATGGTGTTTCTCTTGAGGCCGAAACAGGTCAACAAATTGCCTAAATGATATATATATATATATGTATATGTGACATGAAAGAAAAATAAATAAAAGCTCGGTCGGGACTGGAAACCGAACCTGTGGATTTATCTCAGTGCGCTACCGATTACGCCAACGAGCAAGTGTACTACAGACATTAGATTCTCTTATAATAATATATATTCATTATTACTGAATGTAGTGGGATATAAATCCAGAGTTCCGGGATCAAGTCCGTCCGAGCATTTATTTTTCTTATGTCATTTCTGGCTTGCATTGCTCAATGTCAAAAATTTAATTACAGTAAAATACATATTCTATTGCGCAACCGATTACGAAACCGAGAACGTCTTGTACAAACATATATTTAATTGTAGGCTTTCACGGCCGGCGTCTTGACCAAATATGAAACATATATTTGTTTTATAATAATATATTCACACTCTTACTAAATGTAGTGCGATATAAATTCGGCGTTCCGGGTTCAAGTCCCGTCCGACCATTTATTTCTCTTATCAGGTCATTTTAATGTTGCATTGTTCAATGTCAAAATTAATTATAATTTATATATATATATATATATATATATATATATATATATATATATATCCCGTGGGCTAACGATTACATCTCCGAGCAAGTCAAGTATAAACATTCATTTTTCTTACAAATAATATATTCTCATTATACTAAAAGTAGTGGGATATAAATCCATAGTTCCGTGATCATGTCCCGCCCGAGAATTTATTTCTCTTATGTCATTTAAGCTAGCATTTCTCAATGTCAAAAATTTAATTATAATAATATATATGTATATATACATATATTCCAGTGCGCTACCGATTACGCCACCGCGCAAGTCCTAGTACAAACATATATTTCTCTTATAATAATATATTCCCATTATTACTAGATGTACTGGGATAATATACAGATGTCCACGTTCAAGGCCCGTCCGAGCGTTTAATTTTCTTATATCATTTTAAGCTTGCATTGCTCAATGTCAAACAATTATATATATATATATATTCCAGTGCGCTACCGATTACGCCAGCGAGCAAGTCTAGTTGAAACATTCATTTCTCTTATATTATTATATTCTCATTATTACTAGATGTAGGGGGATATAAATCCAGAGGTCCGGGTTCAAGTCCCGTCCGAGCATTAATTTTATTTATCGTGTCATTGTAATCTTGCATTCCTAAATGTAAAAATAATGTATTCCCATTATTTGTAGAAGTAGTGGGATATAAATGCAGAGCTCCGGGTTCAAGGTCCATCCGAGAATTCATTTTTTTTATCATGTCATTTAAGCTTGCATTGCTCAATGTTAAAAATTTAATTATTATTATATATATATATGTCCACCGCTGTGGTCTCGAGGTAGCGAGATGCCTTGTCACGCAGCGGGCCTGGGTTCGAACTCCGGTCGGGGCAGTTTTTTTGGGTGAGGTTTTTATCGGGGTTTTTCCTCACCTATAAGACAAATGTCAGGAAAAATTTAAGGCCCAAACGGTCCCCGAAATCATATGACCATCATCATCATCGTCCTTCTCATTATCATCACCATCATCATCATCCTTCACCGGTGTGGAAAGCAACGGCAAGCTACCACACCTGCAATTCCCTAGTAAAGTTGAAAGCATAGCATGAAAATGCTGTGATTGCAGTGAAGGACCTGCCTTCGGGCAGAATTACTATGGATGCATATATATATATCTCCCAGTGTGTTACTGATGCGCCGTCGAGCAAGTGTAGTACTATCATTCATTTCTCTATATACGAGGGCGGATCGGAAAGTAACGGACAATAATTTTTTTTCTGCCTTGGTATTGCAGCTAGAATGTTGAAATTTCCACAGAGATATAGTTTGACGTTTCACTACAGATGGTATTTTTTTCTCAGGTGCACCTCTTGCGAGAGAAGCTTGAACTATGCAACAAAGATGGCGCGCATGCTACAGTCGTCCACAGGGCGGATCGGAAAGTAACGCACAATATTTTTTTTTAAAAAGTTTAATAGTAAAAAAAAAGGAAAAAAAATCACAAATGAACTTACATCTTTTACCTACTTTTCGACATAGTCACCAACTTTCTCAACACATTTTTCCCATCGTGTTACCAGTTTCAATATGCCTTGTTCGTAGAAGTCCGTTTGGTTGGAGTGTAGCCATCTGTGCACTGCTGATTTCACTTCCACATCTGTCTCAAAGCGTTTGCCGGCCAGGAATCACTAAGGCGAATCACGTGGCGAATCACTAAGGTTCACGCGTCCCTCTTGGAGAATGTGCACCACCTGGAGACATTGCTACGGTCCATACAATCATCCCCATACACGCCACGCATGTTCCTGTGAATATCACTGGGTTTATGCCCTTTGGCCCACAAAAATCGAACACCACTTCTCTGTTCCTCACAGGTGGACGACTGTAGCATGCGCGCCATCTTTGTTGCATAGTTCAAGCTTCTCTCGCAAGAGGTGCACCTGAGACAAACATACCATCTGTAGTGGAAACATCAAACTATATCTCTGTGAAATTTCAACATTCTAGCTGCAATACCAAGACAGAAAAAAATTATTGTGCGTTACTTTCCGATCCGCCCTCGTAATAACATATGCACATTATTATTACATGTAAAGTAAAATGATCCCACAACAGGCCTCAGGAGGCCCTTGGGGGTAGTAGGAGGTTAAGCTCCTACTTTTTCTAGACAATCGGCACTTTATGTCAGCCGGGTTGTCAGCCCTGCGTGACGGCCGCCCGCCCTTTACCCCCAGAACAAGCGCCTGGTACTCATTTCAGTTAGAGGCTGAGTCGACCCCAGGGCCATGGTGCCGCCAGAGGGTTTGGTCAGTTCAAAAAATCCTGACCCCCAACGGGACTTGAACCCTCGACCCTCCGGCTTGTAGCTCAGTGCCTTAACCACTACGCTACGGCGTGCCCCCTTATTATTCACAAGTAGTGGGATATAAATCCAGAGGTCCGGTTTCAAGTCCCTTCCGAGCATTTATTTTCTTATCATTTCCTTTTTTAGCTTGCATTCCTCAAACCTAAATTTAATTGTAATATATATTTATACATATATGTATGCATATAATATTTCCGCTTCGAAATATTTATTAAAAATATTAACCTCGTAAAACAGCATTCTATGAAATGGGTTTTTTTTTTTAGCAAAGGAAAAACAAATATGTTGACGTAATAAAAAACTTTTCGTTCCGGAAGCAACGCCACTGTATGTGAAAATTGAAAAAGTCAGTTTTGATTTGTATTTAGAAAAAATACAAATATTAGACAAGGCTTAAATCTAGTTTGTAACAGTTAGTTTTTGGATAAAAAAAGCGCAGCTCTTCATTTATCAGATAAAAACTAAGTACATTTAGAAATACCATATTTAATATGGAATAAAATGTTTGAATATATGTTAGGTTTTTGTACTGTTCACATTTGAAACACTAACATATAAGAAATTCAAATATAAATTTTCAAATGTTCTGTCTTATATATATATATATATATATATATTATGATTTAATATTAATCTAAATTACAAGCCCAATTTTGAGTTAAACATGTATATAATTCCTCCATGTAATTTTATATATATATGAATGGAGAGTATAATACATATATAAGAAAATAAGTGTTTGAATTGGATTCGCCTGGTAGTGTAATGGATATCACGCTGAGGTACAGACTCAGAGATCCGGGTTCGAATCCCGTCCAGGCATTTATTTTTCTTATAATTCCATATATATATATATATATATATATATATATATATATGATATGAAAAGAAAAAAGAATGCTTGAGTCGGGATTTGAACTCGAGTCTCTAAAGTCTGTACCTTTAGCGCTCTAACCAACTGAGCTACCCAAGAATTCCAAGGACAAACATTACAATTTTCTTATACATGTAGTATTCTCAATTTACACACAAGAGGTAGCGGAACGGAATATCATTCAACTGCCGATCTAGCGGCTAAACATAACAGTTAAGCAAATTATTAAAGAGAATATTTACTTTATAGCAGTAACGCTTTGTATATATAGATATTATAAATATTACTTTTGACATTTGGCACATGAAGGCAAATATGATATGAAAAGAAAAAAGAATGCTTGAGTCGGGATTTGAACTCGAGTCTCTAAAGTTCTGTACCTTTAGCGCTCTAACCAACTGAGCTACCCAAGAATTCCAAGACAAACATACAATTTCTTATACATGTAGTATTCTCAATTCACACAAGAGGGGTAGCGGAAAGATCATTTCAACTGCCATCTAGCGGCTAACATAACAGTTAAGCAAATATTAAAGAGAATATTTACTTTATAGCAGTACGCTTGTATATATAGATATTATAAATATATTTTGACATTGGCAATGAAGGCAAATATGATATGAAAAGAAAAAAGGGAATGCTTGAGTCGGGTATTGAACTCGGGTCTCTAAAGTCTGTCCCTTTAGCGCTTCTAACCAACGAAGCTACCCCAGAATTCCAAGACAAAAATACAATTTTCTGTATCATGTAGTATTCTCAATTCACACAAGAGGAGTGTGCGGAAATATCATTCAACTGCCATCTAGCGGCTAACATAACAACAGTAAGCCCAACTTATTAAAGAGAATATTTACTTTATAGCAGTAGTAACGCTTGTAGTAGATAGATATTATAAAATATGTTTTTGGCACAGTTGGGCAATGAAGGCAAATATGATATGAAAGAAAAAAAAGAATGCTTGAGTCGGG
>JASPKZ010006684.1:0-16966 GCA_030220185.1 Diploptera punctata | reverse complement strand
AGAGGGCTAAGCATCGAAGATGCCCAAGACCGTAGGAGCTTTGGAGGTTCGGCACGGGAAGACGACAGCACCTGTAAAAAACCTGAAGATAGATAGAAGTAAACATTTAGCGGTTATATCATTAATAGTGAGGTGGAAAACTATTTTTAAAAACGCCTCACCTCATATAATTTCAAATTTCTTTATAACCAGCGGTTTCAGACAATATCTTGTCCCTCTTCATCATGGCTTCCACTGATGAAATTTCTGTTGTTGTTGATTTCTCTAAGGACATCACCTATTGTGCTGCCATCTTTCATTGGGATTATAACGTTGTAATTAAATTTTTTTTATCCACCGGAATAAATCAAAGTTCATATATCGATATTTATTCTTCTAAATGAATATCATTCCCCAAATTGGTCAATTCCACGGTTTATCGAATTGTTTTTCAAAAGTTTTGCATTCTTTTTCAAAAAATTTCAATGATGTTCTAGACACCTATGTGCAGCAATTGCTGATTTGTTCAAATTTCACCAATTTTTATATTTCTAAAATGTTCTTTTTAGTGCGTGTTTCCCAAATTCTTTTTGGTTTTTTTCTATGTAATACTTTGTTACAATCTGATTACAATTTAATTTGATAAAAAAATTAATTCCAAGTTTATAATCCACACGAAAGATGGCAGCACAAAGGTGATGGTACTTAGAGAAATCAAACAACCCACAGAATTTCATCAGTGGAAGCAAATGACTGAAGAGGGACAAGATATTGTCTGAAAACCGCCGTGAAAAAAGAATTTGAACTCTATATGAGGTGAGTCGTTAAAATATGTTGCTCCTCTCACTATCTTATTACTATTTTTATTACTAACTTCATGGACAGCACATTGAACCCTTAGGTTCAATAAGAAAGTACAGGTAAGCTGCTTCATACGTAAAACCCTATTAGTCAGCTAATGTTATTCCAATCAGTCCCTGCATACTCTACTTCCCTCAAATGGAACATGTCCTTGAGTTTCTGCCTTTGGCATGGATTTCCTGAAGTAGGCCCCGCGCCAGGGAACTGAAATGGGGGACTATTTAACCTCCGAAAATTTAACCCCAGTGGAACGCATGTCCCGCATTTCTTGACGGTTGTATTTTTAACAGGTGAAAGATTGTCACTCTTTCAACCAAGATACTTTTTTTCGTCTGGCTTATCACCTTTGATAAGCATGAGCATGGATACCCCTATTGGCAGCAATGTTAAATGCCGGCATAGCTCTCGGGATCATGTTAAGCACGCAGCAATCACTCCACCAGACGACAAGGTAAAGATACCGTGGGGGATTCTTTTACAATTATTATTAATTTTAATAAGTTGAATATGGGAAATAACATTATGGGGTTCTTAATATCAATTAATTTTAATCTTGTTAATATCATTACTATTACTGTAACATAGGGACTCTTGTCAAACCCAACTTCTCTCAATGAATGTTAAACTACACAAATAAAAAGGTGATTCTTACAGCTATAGGCCTACTGTATAGATGCAAAACATTGTCTCTAACTTTAAGAGAGGAGAAAAGATATTAAATAATAATATAATAATAATAATAATAATAATAATAATACTTTTATTTATTCTGGCAGAGTTAAGGCCATAAGGCCCTCTCCTCCACTCAACCCACACACAATACAAATAAATATTCGACAAATATAGATATACACTATAACTAATTATAAACAGTTAAAGATACAATAAATGTAGCAATGTAAATGTCCATGTACAAACAACATTTTATAGGGTAATAACAATAATGATACAATAATAATAATAATAATAATAATAGATAATATAATATGATACATTATACGGGAAATACCAATTAATATATATATATATATCTTACCCTGGATAATAATGAAGTCGAGTTTAGAGCAATATAAATTTAGATTTCTTTTAAAAGATGCCAATGTCCGGCAGCCCCTTATTTCTTGTGGTAGGGAATCCCAGTTGCGAGAAGTGAAGATGGGTATATGACATGGAGTGATGTGATGTCCTATGTTGCGGTATATTAAGTAAGAGACTATGTTGTGATCTTGTGTTTAAGTTAGGGTTTGAGGATAGATACTGGAAAACGGGATGATAAATAATTGGGAATCGAGGTATGTAGGATCTTAAATAGGAGAATTAGACAGTGCGATTTTCTTCTCTCTTTTTAGATGTAGCCATGACAATTCGTGGAATAATGGAGAAATGTGATCGTATTTTCGAACATTAAATATGAATCTGATACACATATTATGGACACGCTGCAGTTTGTCCGATAATCCGTCACTTATGTCAGTTAGTAAAACGTCACAGTAGTCAAAAATGCGGCATCACTAAAGTTTGGATTAAAATTCTTTTAAGAGTTGTAGGAAGAAAATGTTTAAGTCGCTTTATGGAATGCATTATGGAGAAGATTCCTTTTAGATGATTGTTTTACTTGCTCATGCCATTTTAAATTAGAATCTAAGTAAAATCCCAAGTTTTTAACGACGTCGGTATAAGGAATTTGTTCATTATCTAATATGACAGCCGGCATATTGCCATTGTTTATGGAGTGTAATAGCCTTGGATGTCCGATAATTATTGCTTGCGTTTTGTTTACATTTAGTTTAGATTATGAGTATTTCAGAATAAACTGCTTAGGAAATCTTCTGGACCAAAGAGACATGAACAGATATATAATGGAGAACAAAGATTACATAAAAGTGACTTACATGATCTTCATGAGAAGCTAAATGTAATAAAAATAGTTGTCTAAATAGACTGTAATGGAGAGGACACGTAACACAAACAAGGAATGAGAAAAGGGCATGGAAACAGTTAAATATGGGAAATAACATTACGAGTTCTTAATCTAATGAATTAATATAATTATTTTTTTATTGAAACTCCAATAATGTGAACCCTATTTCACCATCCAGTATGTTTAGTTACAATACACTTTAGAAACATAAAGAATGGAGAAATTGAAAAATCAGCTATAGCAGCACATAGTTTATTAGAAAATCATAGAATTGAAAAAGAAGCAAAACTTTTGAAACATCTATCCAAACCTTTGGATTTAACAGTTTGGGAAAAGATATATATTAAAAAAAAACCATACGAGAACCATGAACTTCGAGATTCCGGACTGAACCAAGCTTGATTCCAAAGTTCTTCAAAAATCCAACAGATAGTGTAAGATTAAAGTGATCCCACGACAGGTCTCGGGAGGCCCTTGGGGTAGTAGGAGGTTAAGGCTCCCACTTTTCTAGACAATCGGCACTTATGCCAGCCGGTTTGTCATCCCTGCGTGACAGGCCGCCTTTTAATACCCCCGAACCAACAGGGCGTCTGGTACTCATTTCCGTTAGAGGTGCTGAGTTTCAAACACCCAGGCCATAGTGCCGCCAGAAGGGTTTGGGTCCGTTTAAAAAATGCTGACCCCAACGGGACTTGAACCCCTCGACCCTCCGGCTTGTAGCTCAGTGCCTTAACCACTACGCTACGGAGCGTCCCCATGGTTGTAGTTTTGGATAACCTACCGGCAAAAGGAAAAAATTAGTCGTGAAAACAGCTGATAATGTGACTATGGTCTCCGATACTGCAGTGCTGTGTTTAAAAAGATATAGAATATGAGGTAAGAAGAACTCGCGATTCATTTGATTCCTTATCAATAAAACCTAATGTTAAAAATTCCCAAATTTATTATATTAAATACAATTAATTATTTACATACATTTAGAGTATGCTTAATTTCTCTAGCATTTCATATCAATAATAATGTAATGTAAAGTAAACAAATTAATTATTAACGAACCAAACTAACTCAAAGTCTCTAAAAATATGATGGATAAAGTCACACAGCTTCCTATAGCAACACTTCTTACTATAAATATTTGACAAAGGCAGATGAAATCTATTTTTGGCAATAACCTAATTGTTTGACTTAGGCTTTCACACGGCCAGAGTTAACTATGATGATCTTATAGAAGATTTCTGGGCTGTTGGCCGTGGGTCTTGAGGCTTGTTTAGGAGTTTATATAAATACCAATTTGTTTTCTATTGGAAAGAATCAGAGGAAGAGAAGCAAGAAATAATAGAGATAAATGTAGTCATATTCAGAATTGGACCTTTGAAAGGAGAACACAATAAGTGAAGATTGATTATTATTGTCATTATATATTGAACAGGTCACATTATTAACATTAAATATAAAGAACGGGGGTAACAGGCCAATAATTTTGCTTGAGAGAGTATTTTTTTAGGACTTGAGGTTCTCTTTGCATGTCCTATGATTAGCAGGCAAGGAACCAAGGAAGATAAAGATGAGGCCATTGAGGCAAGTGGAGAGCTTCAAATACTTGGGTTGTAACTATCTGTAGTAACATTAGAAGTAAAGCAGAGGATAGCAATGGCAAAAGAAGCTTTCAACAAGATGAGAAGCATTTTCTGGTAGACCTCTGGCAAAAGAATTACGGAAGAGGCTAGTGAAGTGCTTTGTGTGGAGTGTAGCATTGTATTGTGGCAGAGGCTTGGACATTACGACAGAATGAGGGAAAACAACTGGAAGCTTTTTGAGATGTGGATATGGAGAAGAATGGAACGTATAAAATGGACAAAGTAAGAAATAAAGTTGTGCTAAGACAGAGTGGGTGAAAGAAGAAAAAATGTCTGGAACTTATAAAGAAGAGGAAAATAAATTGGATTGGCCACTGGCTAAGAAGAAAACTGCCTGCTTGACGGATGCCGTAGAAGAAATGGTCAACAGAAAAGAAAGTTAGAGGCAGAAAAAAAGTCAGATGATAGAAAATATTAAAATAATGGTTTGTATGCAGATACAAAAAGGAAAGCTGAGTTAAGGAAAGAGTGGAAAATGCTGAGTTTGCAGTGAAAGACCTGCTCTTGAGCAGAACACTATGAATGAATGCTGAGTTTGTTTATGTTTTGTAACTGTTTTAATAACCATGGTGAGTTTGTTGCAATAAAAAGTCTATATGTAGAAAATAAAATAACAATAGAAACTGGAGGCAAAAATAAAAACAATATAACAGCAACAATAAATAGAGGTGTAAGACAGGGATGTCCACTTTCATCCTCCCATTTTAATATTTATATTGACGATATCATATATAATTGGCAGATAAATTTGGACTCACATTTCAAAATAAGAAATAAGATGTTAGATACCTTACTTTTTGCAGACGACCAAGTTCTAATATCTAGTTCAGAAGATGGTCTACAGAAATTGCTTTTTCAGTTAAATAACATTATACGGAAAAATAATTTCAAAATATCAATAAGTAAAACGAAAATCCTAGCTTTTAAGGGATCAGATACCGTAAGAGCTAAAATAATTGTGGAGGGGAAACCCATTGAACAAGTGAACCATTTTAAATACCTGGGTTATGAAATCTCCTATTTTAAAAATGAAGATATATTTAACAAAATTAATAAATTTAATTATATATGTGGAACAATCAAAAGGATATTTAAAAGAAAAGAAACAAAACTAAAATTTTATAAAGTAGTGGCAGTCCCCTTACTATTGTATGGTAGTGAATTTTGGGTTTTAACTAAAAGAGAAGAGAAGATCATAGAAGCAGCTGAAATGATATTTCTGAGAAGTGTGGCTGGTTGCAAACTTCTAGATAAGAGAAGAAGTGAAGAATATTAGAAATGAGCTAAATACCTTTAAACTCTTAGATAGAATAAAAGAATCTAGAAAAAAATGGAAAGAACATGTTCAAAGAATGGAAGATGATTGCATTCCCAAAATTATACTTAAATACAAACCAAAAGGACGCAGGAATGTTGGTAGACCGAAGAAGAGATGGATTCAACTTTTGAATGAGAATCTATGAGACCGGAACAAGCCACATGGGCATAATCCGTGATTGTTGATGATGATAATGAGTTTGTTTGTTTATGTTTTCTGCTTTAATAACCGTACTTACCTACTTACTCACTGGCATTATCGAACCCATAGGTTCATGGCCACACGGACATAAGCTCTCCATACATCTCTATCCTGAGCTAATGCTTTCCAATCATTCCCTGTATAATCTACTTCTCTCAAATCATAGTTAATGTTATTCTCCCACCTCATTCTTGGTCTACCAACTGGGCGTTTTCCCTCTGGCTTTCCTACAAGAAGCTTCCATGCAAGTCTTTCATTCCCCATACGTGTCAACATGTCCTGCCTATCGCAGTCTACGAGACTTAACTGTTCTTATTATATCTGGCTTTCTATAAAGATCATGTAGTTCATTGTTATGAAGTATTCTCCATTCACCTGTCTGTTCATCTCGCTTTGGTCCAAAAATTTTCCTAAGTACTTTATTCTCAAATACTTGTAATCTCCTTTCGTCCCTTAAAGTAAGAGTCCATGTTTCGCACCCATATAATATAACTGGTAGAATAATAGTTTTATATATTTTCAGTTTAACGTTTTTGAAAGAAGTTGCGACATCAAGAGTTATAAAGTCCTAACATTCCATGTTTGAGACTTTGGCATGAGTTCCCTGAAGTAGTCCCTGTCTGGAGAACCGAATGGGGGACTATTTGACCTCCAGAAAATTTTACCCCAGTTGAACCCATGTCCGCTTTTCTTGACGGTTGTAATTTTTACGGTGAAAGATTGTCACTCTTTCGACCAAGGTACTTTTTTCGTCTGGCTTATCTCCTTTGACCAGTCCAGCATGGGTAACCCTATCGGCAACAATGCTACTGCCGGCATAGCTCTCAGGATCATTTAAGCATGCAAGCCACTCCACCACGACAAGGTAAAGATACCATGGAGGGGTTTTAATAACCATATGGGAAAAAATCTACATACAAAAGAACATGGAGAGAATTACGAATTTTGAAATTCCCGGGAAAAGGAACCTAATTAACAAGTTCTTTGGACAACAGAAAGAGGGAGCAGGAGTCAAAATCCAGAGCTGACAACTTGGAAAATATCAGTCTGTACCAAATGAAGATGGGGCAAACATGCCTTAATCATATGTCAAACAGAAACAACTCTATGAGGGAAGAATAACATAGACCAAATTTATTTATTACGTCATTCTTTTAAAAGCTGTTACTTTATGCTGATGATGTAGTACTACTGGCTGATAGCGAGGAGATACTAAAGACCAACACGCACACACTACTGAGTAACACTAAGATTGGGACTGTAAGTAAATATCAATAAAACTAAATATATGGTCACACGTAAAAAATTCATTATATAATGGAAATGGACAGCTAATGACAAATGAGGAAAATTTTGAGGAAGTGGCTGAATTCAAATACCTAGGAACAATAATCACAAATAGGAATGAGATGCACAAAGAAAATTAAACATAGGCTCAATTCTGGAAATGCATGTTAATTATGCTTACAGTGATTCTTGATGTCCCTACTCCTTTCAAAAAACGTTAAGTTCCTTGCTTCTGGTTCCAAAAGTCGCAAGTTCAAACCAGTCAGGGTCGATGGACTTTTAGAATGGAGGTATCCAAGGGGCAAGTTCTCCAGCAGAACTTTAAGCCGTGGGTTCCAAAGTCTGAAGATTTTCAGGCTCATAAAAGAACCTCAAGCATAAATTCCAAGCCTCTGAGCAAAATGTAATTAGCTTCCCATCCAAGTAATACCTTAGTTATTACGTAAAATTTTATTAACCTCACCTCATATTCTTCTTCTTCAAGACTACTTTCAGATCCTTCTTCGGTCCGATCATCAATATTTTTATGACCGTTGTTGTGTTGTGTTGAAGAGTTGCCTCTTGTTCTCTTCGTTGGTAGACTGAAGAACCTCAAATTCCAAATCATTTTCTCCGGGAATTTCAATTTCATTATTTTTCTCCTTTCCATTTTTTAAGGGTAGACATGGGTGAATTTTGAGTGAAATTGACCAAATACACATTTTGTGTTTTGTCTCTCATAAAATTCTTCTAAGCTTCCTATTCAAGAAAATATATAACTTATCGCTATTTCACCATTATTAAAGCCCTGGCGGCCATTTTTTAAACTCCCCCAGAACTAGTGGCAAAAATGATACCAACATATCAAAGATTGGCAGCAGATGTAATATTGAAGAGAGGCACAAAAGGAAAAGCCCAAATTGTAATGAGAGTCTCTACCATAGAGTTTTGGCACAAATATCCAAAATAAATATTTGTTTCAACAAAGAAATTGGAACTGTGTGTTATTAAAGCACTCAAAAGCATGAAAAACTTTGTAGCCTTTTTTCTCAAAGTGCATTTTCCATGAGCATGCCCATTTAAAAAAAAGTTCCATGCACTGCAATTTTTGACTTATTCAACTGAAATTTTCAGCACACTATCTGTAAGAATACAAAGAACCAAAATTGCATTGGATTTTAATCATACTCAAAATGTTCATGAGTTATAGATTTTTTATATTGTCATATTTATCTTGATTTCTGACAACATGAAAAATCCGTTACAAAACTTTTTTTCCCTCAAAAACTATTAACAGCACAGACAAATCCGATGCAAATTTAGAAACAAACGAGTGTAACAAATATCCTGATAAAATTTTGAACAAAATATTGAAAATTGTACTGCAAGGAACTTTTATAATTAATTAAAATAAAAAAGAGAAGAAATAATGTAACTTGCGAACTAATGTAACAAATCATCACTTGAAATTTATCATAAATGTTATTCATACAGGTAGAGACATCATGTGGTAAAAATTTGAAAGAATATCTGTTTAGTTTCAGAGTTTCAAAATTCACTCACGGCTATTTTTAATAATGCAGATTTTTTCCCCAAACCGTGAGTTCTGTGGGTTTTTCAATTTGTAATAATAATATTTAACAAAGAACTCATGGTTTGGGAAAAAAATCTATATTCAAAAAGACAAAAAGGAGAAATTAATGAACTTCAAATATCCGGGAAAATTATTTCTAGAAATAATAGGTTTTTCAGTCTACCAACAGAGGAGCAAGAGGCAGCTCTCCAGGATGACATAACAGTTGTGAAGATATGATGAGGGAACCGAAGAAGGATTTGAAACTAGTCCAAGAAGAACAGGTAATAAAATTTTACTTAAATAAATAATACATCATAATGTGTTCATTCGTAAAAGCTAATACCTTAGCTTTCTACTAGATGTCTCTTTGAGGTGATTTATTAACCACATGCCATTCACTGACATCTGTGGGAAAATAGGCATACTAAATTAGCTTGATTAAGTAACTACCAATGGGAGAACCTTGCACGAACATGGGAAGTACAAGTATAGATTATTATTTGTAAACACAAAACACAGTAACAACGCTTGTTTGCAGGGATATGTTCTGCAAATATGTCACCAATACAGAAACTGCGAATATGGAATGGTAATTTGTATGGGTATATAGGGAGATCGTTCCAAGTTTACAGAATAAAATAAAATTATCAAAATCAATTAATGAGAGATTTTGAACAATTTCTATTAATTATTACTGTCTGGTTTAGGCAAGGACTTAAAAGAACTTGGTAATTTTTTCCTGTTTTTTGCCGCTTTTAAAAGGTCTTTTCAATTAAGATTGACATTCAGCTGTGAATTCTGCAGTAGAATTTCTTGATTCAATAACAATGAAACAGACGCAAACGACTCGCTAATGCAATAATAAACTGTCAAGCATTTTTACTTTAAAGCGGCAACACTAATTTTTTTTTCTCTTCAGGTACTAATTTTTCTTTCTCCTTTTTCTCAACATATAAACTGGAACAAAGCACAAGAGACATGTGGTATTCAATCAAAATAATTGCAACAAATGACACAGTTGAAACAATAATGAACCGATCATGCGATGGAGGCATTTAGTCAAATGCAATATCAGCACGTGAATACAACAACAGCTTTTAACAATGGACCTTTAGAGTGAGTGACAATAACGTTGTTTTTGGTTTGGTATGTATTTGTCCATTTGGTTTGAATCACCATTTGTAAAAGCTTCACCTGCCTGCTGAAAAAAAAAAAACTGTACATAAGAGCTTTTACTGTACCAGAAAAGCACCCTCCAAAAACTGTTGCGACCAACTTTGATAAATCCCTCTGTGTGTACAATTGATCCATCCACCTCTCAATAATGTAGTACATACCCATTCAGTGTGTGGAGTTGGTTAACTTGATAATCCAAGTTGACAGCTCTTCACCCTCTGCGTCAATGCCATTGCAAATACTTCTCTCCTGCACACAATCAAATTACACTAACATTATAATCTTTAATTAATACAGAATATAATAATATAAAATAATATAATACCGATCTGGGAATTCTTCCTTCTTCCACTTCTTAGACCAGACTCTTTGAACTTTACTATCTAACCCTCTTGGTTACGCTTGTTTTTTCAACCCGATGCTATTAGGGCATCCGAGGGCTAGGAGTCCTTCCTTTCTTCGCTTTCTTCTTTCCTTTATTTGATTTTCGTCTCCAGAAAAGCCTACCGAGGCTATAAATATTGCAAGCCCATCACTGGTCTTGCCTTCCTTTCCAGCAACCATCGAAGGGACTATTATTATGCTTTCAAGTCTTATATGAGATTTCAGAAGGATCAAACTTGTTCAAATCGGACCCCAAAGCATTTATAATTATTAGCAAGACGAAGAAGCTCTGGCCTCCTATGAAACGCTGAAGGGAAAATTTTCTTAGGATGTAACACAGGCCTTGACCTAATACTGGAAAGAAGAAGAAGTTAATAATAATACAACAAGCATGAGAATAATAATAATATAAATAATAATAATAATAATATAATAATAAAAAATTGTTATCTCAGTACAAAATTAATTATCAGTGACGTTTCAATCTCCTTGTGTGAAATGGATAAAAAAAATTACACAAAGAAAATAATTACCATAAAGTTCGATAGCAGAAAGACCTATAAAAAAATAACAAAATAAAGCATTGAATAAACAAAAGATTTAAGTGAATGGTGTGAAAATAAGATTCCTGTTAAAATATTTTTAATCATAAATTGTATTTTAAAATTTGTTCATTACCCGTCATAAAAAAAAGTCTGGTACTATGTATCAAAAAACCATGACTAATGTCTTGAAAATGAGCTCACACAGGAATTGAACAAACAATAATAAATAATTTTTTTTTACTGAACAATAATTAATTAGTTATTATTATTAACACCTCAGAGAATAATATTTATAAAAACATTAAAAATATAACAATAATAATATCAGTCTCATAAAATATAACGCATGGAGTTAGATTATCACCTTTGCCTATCAAGAATCCTCTTGCTAAAAACACAACATCCAGCATAGGATATTTTCTAAATACCTGGACATCTCCAGATGGCAAAACTCAGAACCAGACAGATCATTATTTTGGACACACAGCACAGTAGCATCTCATTTAGGGGCAGACTGCAAAGTCGTCAGAATAAAATCAGACAATGATTATCGCTAGAGGGCCATTTCTGCATAGTTGCATGTTTATTCCTTCAAATGATTAAACATATGCAGGAAGAGGAAACTGTGTTTCAATTCATTTGGAGGATTCATATTGGCAAACTTGTATTAGTGCATATAAATGCATATTCACGGAATTTAGTGCATATTTTCCACTAATATTGTGCATATATTATACTTTTTTCTCTATTTAAGCCTTTGGTAAAGTGGGAAAGAAGTCTCGTTATTTGAATTTTGATGTATGGAAAGATCAGATCCCAAAGCAGATCATATATAATATCAACTATCATTGCCAAATAAAAATAAAAGAAAAAATAACCTCCAGCAGGAGAAGAAATAAAACTCAGGAAGTCAGACAGGTTGTGGTCTCTCCTCTCGAACTTTTTAACATATATATGAAGTGCAATTGTAAAAAGACTTTAGAGCGCAGTCCGAGAAAACAAAACTTGGATTAGAAGTATCACCATCAATAGAAATTTAAACATTAGATATAATAATGTTTTGCAGATGAGCTTGTGTTACTAGCAACATCTGAAGATGATTTACAAATGGTCAGTACATAATTTAAATTTGATAGCCCAGAAATATTCAATGGAAATATCTAACCAACAAAACTAAAATAATGGCATTTTGTGGAAAATCCCCAATACCAAGCAAAATTTGTTTAAATAAAAATTTAGAGAGAGTTATGAGTTACTTATTTAGGGATATAAACTTTCTTTTGTTGAAAATTTGGAATTTATCCAGAGAAAATTGTGAATGAAATTCAACAATCAAATGGGAATCATTAAATAGAGTTTTTAAAACCTTCATTAGAACAAAAATCAAACTCGTACTCGTCTTTATCAAATAAATGGCTCGATCCGAGCGTCCTATGTTTATGGGAGTGAAGCGTGGACTATAAGGACGAGAGATGAAAGCAGACTAACAGCTTGTGAGATGAAATTTATGTGCCGAACAGCTGGGGCTACACCAAATGGGATCGAAAGAGAAAAATGAAGAAATCCTTCAAGAAACTTAATGTGTCACCAATACTGGACTACATCTCCAGATTATCAGCTAAACTGGAAGGAACATATCTCAAAGAATGGCTAGATCCAGGATCCCCAAGACAATAATGAACTATTGTCCAAATGGGAAGATGGTCACTTGGTCAACCTATGAAAAGATGGCACGAAAACCGCTTTCTCAGGCCCGTAAACAGTTCTTCTAGGACTAATACCTGGCAGGAATGAATGATTCTCTATTTAATATTAAAAATACTAGTTTGTAACCCCATACAATGACAAGGTTGTGCTTTATTGTCATGTTTTTGCAAATTAAGACAATCTTGTTTTTATAGAAAGCATAATCCCTATTTTGTATTTTGGCACAAACAGTGACAATGCTGAGCAGGGGGGTCTGCAGTTTTAAATCTCAACAGTGTCAATAAAGCAATCTGGCCTTTCCTGAAAGGAAGATATTCGGAAGGAAATTAACGTGCTTGCCAACAATGGACAATATAGTTGGTGGTAATCTTTCCTTGTTTTCATTTTCAAGCAAGCGACAATCTTTGAAGTTCGACATCAGCTTTTATGAGACTGTTGGCCATACACGCAAAGACTCAAAATCATTCCTGAAATATACTTTTCATGTGTGCAAAATATACTTCATTTCACACAAAGGAAGCCTGTTGTTACATTATTGACCATGGTGACAAAACAAAATTGGGGATCGAAGTTTACATTCTTTTCCTCAAATACCATTTTTTTTAGTGTTATTTGAACAAAACAAGTGTTTTCAATTGCCGAAGTAAAATAATCCAGTAAAATATCTTTGCTTCATCAATAGACTGGTGGGAATCCTACATTAACAACAAAATGAAAAATTTTCCTATGCCAAGTCGTGGACAAACTCTGTGAGTATTTTAAATAATTTCAATTTGATCACAATATTAAATCAATATAATTTCTGAACTGAATGTCTTTTCATATACAATAAGTAAAGTGAAATACATCTTATTCTCTTCTTCTTCTGCTTCATGAATTAGGCCTTTTTGATCTGTTTTCACATTGTGGGATTTAATGAATCCCTCCCATCTAGTAAAGTGGCGTCCAACATTTCTATGTCTTATCGGTTTGTACTTGAGTACAAGCTGAGGGATTCTATCTGTAGGCATTCTCTTGACATGTTCATGGACCAGTTTGTTTCTCATGTTGTCAATTCTATTTGTTAATTGGAAAATATTAAGTCCCTCCTAATATCCTCACTCTTTTCTTCGTCCAAAATTGGTCACACCCCACTAATTGAACGTAGGAACTTTCATTTCTGCAGTTTCTATTTCATCCTCTGTCTGAACGTTTAAGAGTCCAATTTTCACTTGCATATGTTAAGACACGGCCACTGCCATAATTTTGTAAAAAGTTTAGTTGTGTGCTCCTCCAACGTTTTTAATTGTTCAGTGGTCCGTCTTAATAGTGCCAAACACATTCTGTAAATCTATTTAATTTATATATTATTTCTTTCATATTAATTTGCTCTTCTCAGGCACGTAGGTTAACGTTGGCATCCAAAATAATTAAAATTGTTCACCTGTTTTATTATACTGTTATTAATACTGATTTTACACCCCATATGGTCTTTCCTGTTTGAATGCCATTACTTTTCGATTTACTTTCAGAGATTGTCATATTGAATTTATTTGCTATTTTGTTTTAATTTATATGCTGATATTTTGGTAAATTGTCTTCTGAAGAGCTAAGGATTGTCGTATCGTCTGCAAACAGTATGGTTATTAAGTGAAATACATTTCACTAATTATTCATTTTTACTTAGAGGTTCCCCGTGACAAAAAGTTTCAGATCACAACAACACTTACAAACAGCAGTTCACAATAAAGATGCTGCTGGGAAAACCACGTAAAAAATTCAGACAACTTTAACTACAGCATTTTCTTTAAGGAACAGTGGAAATGTTTCTTCATCAGACTTGTGTAAAGCCTTTTTAAATAGTTCAGAACTAAGAAATATTGTTTGACAAAACATTCCTTGACGAGTCTACATAAAGGAAAAATTACATTGGGCCCTCTTTATGAAGAGGTAAGTTCATTTAATAAATTTAATTTCTTCTGTAAGCCCATGTTTTTTTCTTTAACACTGGACTTAGGCGCTCTCTCTCCCTACAGGGAAGAATTTGTGAACCATACTAATTTAGTTACACTTGTTTTCATATAAATGTCATTAGAGTGGTCCATGGTCAGTGTTTTGCCTCATTACTGACATCTAGGAAACCAAGGTAGTTATATGACAGGCAAATTTGGGAACTTTTGCTATTAGTGGCCTTTTCAGTCAGGCTTAAAGGATCTTTTACGAGAACTATAAAATATTCAGACGCGGGACCCACGGCTTAAAGTTCCCGCCTGGGGAATTGCTCCTTGGTTTTTCCATTCCTAAAAAAAAATTATGGAAATGAATTATACTTTAAATAATACGTAAGAGCCCGTATTTTTTATAGAGCGATATGCGCGAAGTTTTTTTTTTTCCCGAAACCTTTCTCTTTAGTAAAATTTAGCATGGTAGGGTGCTTAAAATACAAATTTCAGGAAAAATGTTATTCTGCGATTATCGCAAAATTTTATTTACTGAGTGAACTGGTTGGAATAACAGCAAGAAACAGACTCATTTCACATTTGAAAAAGTCTATCTAAAACCAAAAATAATCACACACATAAAATAAATAATTAAAACTTCGTTAACAGGAGTACTGGGTTAACAAACCAAATAGCCTCATTCAACACTTTTATTTCGTTCACGTATCTATATGTTAATTTATATATTTTTTAACAATGAATATCTTGGGAAAATTATATACAAATTTAATAAGATGGAACCGGTATTTGTATTATAAAATTTTCAGATAATTCTTTTTAATATAATTTAAGATTATGTGGTTATTTTTTGAAAATTATTTAAGTAACGTTTAAGTTGCTATTTCCCTCTTATATAGAATTAAAATATAAGATTTTTTTCATTTCACGAGATATATCCACAGAAAATGGCATTATGTTTAACACCAAAATAAGATATTTTACTTCACAAAAAAAATAAAGCCCCTTGTAATGTTGTATAATTTAACTAAGATCTTTAGGAATTTTATTTTAATGTTTTTAAAATATATTTAATTTTGTATGTGTTATTTTTATTTTAGGTCGTCCAAGAGATCAGAGCTGACATTGGTGATTCAAACATATGGCTATCTTATTTAACATTTTCCAATACTGTTATTTTAACAACAGTTCCAATAATGGATCATATTATAATATTATAATGATATTGTGAAAAGAAAAATTAATGTGTGAACCAGGAATCGAACTGGTGGACCTCTAGTTCTCCAGATTAGTGTGGCAGCCACTACACCATTCTAGACCTGGCACAGAACAGATTAACAATTCTTTCCACATATACAAATCTATAATTCTCGTTTCGTCCAATATTGGAAAATTGTTTAAATAATGGATATATTATTGGAACTGTGTTAAAATAACAGTATTGGAAAATGTTAAATAACATTGATTACTGCTTATAAAAGTGGTGGTGTAAAATTCTCAAATATAGAATACTTCTAAAACGAAGCCAGCTGTTGGCGATGGGTAGGTGTCACCTACCTGACAGCGGACGAAACGAGAATTATAGATTTGTATATGTGGAAGAATGTGTTGATGTCTGTGCCAGGTCTAGAATGGGTTGTAGTGGGCTGCACACTAGTCTGGAGAACTACAGGTACATGGTTCGATTCCTGGATCAGACATTAATTTTTCTTTTTCACAATATCATTATAATATTAAAATATGGCTATCTGTAGACCGAAACAACCGATTTGTGTGGAAGAATACATTGCGAATGTCACCCTTGGAAAATCTTTGTAGAATATGAACCAAGAATATCCCACCTTATCGCCTCCAGAATCTAGAGAAACAAATCACTCCACCATTGCGCATGTTTTCGTTGATGCATTAAGTGTTCTATGGCCTGTTCAGGAAAATGAAGGAAAACTTTTGTAATAGTCACAGAAACGCGGCAGCTAATTTATTAAGGCAGCTAAAGCTTTAAAAATATTTATCCAAAGGCAGTGCATATGTGACATGTCTAGCTCACTGGCCTTCACAGATTGGCAGAAGAAATCAGAGCAAAATTTCCAGAAGTGAAAGCCGTAAAAGTTTTCATGAAGGCTCCATCAAGAGTGAAATTATTTTCTCGAAATGGTGGCAGATATTCATTTCCCCCAGAGCCAATCCTTATCTTCTTCTTCTTCTTCCTGTCCAAGTATAGGCCAAGGCCTTTTACGATCCTATAGAAAATTTTCCCTCCAGCGTTCTTTTCAGAGTGATCTTCGTCCTCTTGGTATATAATATAACCAAAAGCTTTGGGGATCCGATTTGAACTCATTCCTTTCAAGATGGAGGCATCCTTACAAGACGGGAAACATGGATTCAGAAACAGCATTGTATTATTGTGACCACCTAGTAAGGAAGACAGTGCAAAAAGTGCTGGAAGCTATTGAATTGA
>JASPKZ010006683.1:0-23772 GCA_030220185.1 Diploptera punctata | reverse complement strand
ATATATAAAATACTCTTCACAATTGTGTTATATTTATATTTTATCCTTTGAATATATCTACTCATAAATTATAAACTAACGTCCATAACTTTCTTTGTCTCTATTATTATTTCTTCGATGTATAATTCAGATGGTCCATCTTTTTTGATTATTGATTCCAAATGCTTAAAATATTCCACTGGTTTTAATCTTTGTTCCATTTATTTCTAATTCCTCGGAAATATCTGTGCTCATGTATTGTGTTTTATTATAATTATTGTTTAAACGCCATCTTGAGTATCTTCCTCTAGTTTCCTACCCATAGATTTGCATCTTCACATCCTGAAGTGAGCACCACTAGATCACCTGAGATGACAACAGATATAACAATTTTAATATTTTAACTATCATGAATTCTATCAACCAATTGGTTTTAATTAATTCTAAAAGATTGTCGCTAATGAGATTAATCGCATTTTTGAAAATTATTTACAAAAGTTTATCGATCGTACTTAGTTGAACCGCAAATGACTATCTGTATGTGTGTGTGTGTTTTTGTTTTTTTAATTTTATGTCTGTGTTTTTTGTTTTTTTCTGTGTTTTGTGTTTGTTTTTTTCTGTGTGTGTGTGGTTTTTATGCTTTGTGTGTGTGTTATTTTCTGTGTTTGTGTTTTGTTATGTTTTGTGTGTGTGTGTGTTTTGTTTTTTCTGTGTGTGTGTTTTGTTATGTTTTGTGTGTGTGTGTTTTTTGTTTTTTCTGCGTGTGTGTTTTTTATGTTTTATGTCTGTGTTTTTTGTTTTTTCTGTGTTTGTTTTGTTTTTTCTGTGTGTGTGGTTTTTATGCTTTGTGTGTGTGTTATTTTCTGTGTTTGTGTTTTGTTATGTTTTGTGTGTGTGTGTGTTTTTTGTTTTTTCTGCGTGTGTGTTTTTTATGTTTTATGTCTGTGTTTTTTGTTTTTTCTGTGTTTGTTTTGTTTTTTCTGTGTGTGTGGTTTTTATGCTTTGTGTGTGTGTTATTTTCTGTGTTTGTGTTTTGTTATGTTTTGTGTGTGTGTGTGTTTTGTTTTTTCTGTGTGTGTGTTTTGTTATGTTTTGTGTGTGTGTGTTGTTTTTGTTTTTCTGCGTGTGTGTTTTTATATTTTATGTCTGTGTTTTTTTTTTCTGTGTTGTTTTTGTTTTTTCTGTGTGTGTGTGTTTTTATGCTTTTGTGTGTGTTATTTTCTGTGTTTGTGTTTTGTTATGTTTTGTGTGTGTGTGTGTTTTTTGTTTTTTCTGCGTGTGTGTTTTTTATGTTTTATGTCTGTGTTTTTTGTTTTTTCTGTGTTTGTTTTGTTTTTTCTGTGTGTGTGGTTTTTATGCTTTGTGTGTGTGTTATTTTCTGTGTTTGTGTTTTGTTATGTTTTGTGTGTGTGTGTGTTTTTTTTTTATGTTTTATGTCTGTGTTTTTTGTTTTTTCTGTGTTTGTTTTGTTTTTTCTGTCGGTGTGTGGTTTTTATGCTTTGTGTGTGTGTTTATTTTCTGTGTTTGTGTTTTGTTATGTTTTGTGTTGTGTGTGTGTTTTTTGTTTTTTCCTGCCTGTGTGTTTTTATGTTTTATGTCTGTGTTTTTTGTTTTTTTCTGTGTTTTTGTTTTGTTTTTTCTGTGTGTGTTGGGTTTTTATGCTTTGTGTGTGTGTTATTTTTCTGTGTTTGTGTTTTTGTTATGTTTTTGTGTGTGTGTTTTTTTGTTTTTTCTGCGTGGTGGTGGTTTTTGTATGTTTTTATGTCTGTGTTTTTTGTTTTTTTCTGTGTTTGTTTTGTTTGTTCTGTGTGTGTGGTTTTTTATGCTGTGTGTGTGTGTTATTTTCTGTGTTTGGTGTTTGTTATGTTTTTGTGTGTGTGTGTGTGTTTTTTTGTTTTTTCTGGTGTGGTTTTTATGTTTCTATGTCTGTGTTTTTTGTTTTTTCTGTGTTTGTTTTGTTTTTTTCTGGTGTGTGTGGTTTTTATGCTTTGTGTGTGTGTTATTTTCTGTGTTTGTTGTTTGTGTTATGTTTTGTGTGTTGTGTGTGTTTTTTGTTTTTTTCTGCGTGTGTGTTTTTTTATGTTTTATGTCTGTGTTTTTTGTTTTTTCTGTGTTTTTTTGTGTTTTTTCTGTGTGTGTGGTTTTTATGCTTTGTGTGTGTGTGTATTTTCTGTGTTTGTGTTTTGTTATGTTTTGTGTGTGTGTGTGTTTTTTGTTTTTTTCTGCGTGTGTGTTTTTTTATGTTTTATGTCTGTGTTTTTTGTTTTTTCTGTGTTGTTGTTTTGTTTTCTTGTGTGGTGGTTTTTATGCTTTGTGTGTGTGTTATTTTTCGGTGTTTGTGTTTTGTATGTTTTGTGTGTGTGTGTGTTTTTGTTTTTCATGCGTGTGTGTTTTTTATGTTTTAGTCTGTGTTTTTTGTTTTTTTCTGTGTTGTTTTGTTTTTTCTGTCTTGTGGTTTTTTATGCTTTGTGTGTGTGTTTATTTTATGTTGTGTTTGGTTATGTTTTGTGGGTGTGTGTGGTTTTTGTGTTTTTTCTGCGTGTGTGTTTTTTAATGTTTTATGTCTGTGTTTTTTGTTTTTCTGTGGTTTGTTTTGTTTTTCTGTGTGTGTGTGTTTTATGCTTTGTGTGTGTGTATTTGCTGTGTTTGTGTTTTTGTTATGTTTTGTGTGTGTGTGTTTTTTGTTTTTTCTGCGTGTGTGTTTTTTATGTTTTATGTCTGTGTTTTTTGTTTTTTCTGTGTTTGTTTTGTGTTTTCTGTGTGTTGTGGTTTTATGATTTGTGTGTGTGTTATTTCTATGTGTTTGTGTTTTGTATGTTTTGTGTTGTGTGGTGTTTTTTGTTTTTTCTGCGTGTGTGTTTTTTATGTTTTATGTCTGTGTTTTTTGTTTTTTCTGTGTTTGTTTTGTTTTTTCTGTGTGGGTGGTTTTTATGCTTTGTGTGTGTTTTATTTTCTGTGTTTGTTTTTGTTATGTTTTGTGTGGTGTGTGTGTTTTTTGTTTTTTTCTGGCGTGTGTGTTTTTTATGTTTATGTCTGTTTTTTTGTTTTTTCCTGTGTTTGGTTTTGTTTTTTCCTTTGTGTGTGGTTTTTTATGCTTTGTGTGTGTGGTATTTTTCTGTGTTGTGTGTTTTGTTTATGTTGTGTGTGTGTGTGTTTGTTTTTCATGCGTGTGTGTTTTTTATGTTTTATGTCTGAGTATGTGTTTTAGTTTTTTCTGTGTTTGTTTTGTTTTTCTGTGTGTGTGGTTTTTATGCTTTGTGTGTGTGGTTATTTTCTGTGTTTGTGTTTTGTTATGTTTGTTGTTGTGTGTTTTTTGTTTTTATGCGTGTGTGGTTTTTTATGTTTTATGTCTGAGTGTTTTTTGTTTTTTGTGTGTGTTTTGTTTTTTCTGTGTGTGGTTGTTTATGCTGTGTGTGGTGTGATTTTCTGTGTTTGTGTTTGTTATGTTTGTGTGTTGTGTGTGTTTTTATGTTTTTATGAGGGTGTGTTTTTTATGTTTTATGCCTATGTTTTTTTGTTTTTCTCGGGGTTTTCTGTTTTGTTTTGTTTTGTATGTGTGTCGTGGTTTTTATGCATTGTGTGTGTGTTATTTTCTGTGTTTGTGTTTTGTTATGTTTTGTGTGTGTGTGTTTTTTGTTTTTTATGTTTTATGTCTGTGTTTTTTGTTTTTTCTGTGTTTGTTTTGTTTTTTCTGTGTGTGTGGTTTTTATGCTTTGTGTGTGTGTTATTTTCTGTGTTTGTGTTTTGTTATGTTTTTTGTGTGTGTGTGTTTTTTGTATTTTTCTGCGTGTGTGTTTTTTATGTTTTAATGTCTGTGTTTTTTGTTTTTCTGTCTGTTTGTTTTGTTTTTTCTGTGTGTGTGGTTTTTATCTTTGTGTGTGTGTAATTTTCTGTTTTGTGTTTTGTTATGTTTTGTGTGGTGTGGTGGTGTGTTTTGTTTTTTCTGCGTGTGTGTTTTTTATGTTTTATGTCTGTGTTTTTTGTTTTTTCTGTGTTTGTTTTGTTTTTTCTGTGTGTGTGGTTTTTATGCTTTGTGTGTGTGTTATTTTCTGTGTTTGTGTTTTGTTATGTTTTGTGTGTGTGTGTGTTTTTTGTTTTTTCTGCGTGTGTGTTTTTTATGTTTTATGTCTGTGTTTTTTGTTTTTTCTGTGTTTGTTTTGGTTGTCTATGGTGTGTGGTTTTTATGCTGTGGTGTGTTTATTTTCTGTGTTTGTGTTTTGTTATGGTTTTGTGTGTGTGGGTGTTTTTGTTTTTCTGCGTGTGTGTTTTTTATGTTTTATGTCTGTGTTTTTTGTTTTTTCTGTGTTTGTTTTGTTTTTTCCGTGTGTGTGGTTTTTATGCTTTGTGTGTGTGTTATTTTCTGTGTTTGTGTTTTGTTATGTTTTGTGTGTGTGTGTGTTTTTTGTTTTTTCTGCGTGTGTGTTTTTTATGTTTTATGTCCTGTGTTTTTTGTTTTTTCCTGTGTTGTTTTGTTTTTCTGTGTGTGGTGGTTTTATGCTTTTGTGTGTGTGTTATTTTCTGTGTTTGTGTTTTTGTTATGTTTTGTGTGGTGGTGTGTTTTTTATGTTTTTTCTGCGTGTGTGGTTTTTTTATGTTTTATGTCTGTGTTTTTTGTTTTTTCCCTGTGTTTGTTTTGTTTTTTCTGTGTGGTGTGGTTTTTATGCTTTGTGGGTGTGTTATTTTCTGTGTTTGTGGTTTTTGTTATGTTTTGTGTGTGTGTGTTTTTTGTTTTGTCTGCAGTGTGTGTTTTTTATGTTTTATGTCTGTGTTTTTTGTTTTTTCTATGTTTGTTTTTTGTTTTTTCTGTGTGTGTGGTTTTTATGGCTTTGTGTGGTGTTATTTTCTGTGTTGTGTTTTGTTATGTTTGTGGTGGTTGTGTGTTTTTGTTTTTTCTGCGTGTGTGTTTTTATGTTTTTATGTAGTGTTTTTGTTGTTTTTTCTGTGTTTGTTTTTGTTTTCTGTGTGTGTGGTTTTGATGCTTTGTGTGTGGTGTTATTTTCTGTGTTTGTGTTTTGTTATGTTTTGTGTGTGTGTGTGTTTTTTGTTTTTTCTGGCGGTGTGTTTTTTTATGTTTTATGCCTTGTTTTTTGTTGTTTTTCTGTGTTTTTGTTTTGTTTTTCTGTGTGTGTGGTTTTTATGCTTTGTGTGTGTGTTATTTTCTGTGTTTGTGTTTTGTTATGTTTTGTGTGTGTGTGTTTTTTGTTTTTTCTGCGTGTGTGTTTTTTATGTTTTATGTCTGTGTTTTTTGTTTTTTCTGGGTTGTTTTGTTTTTTCTGTGTGTGTGGTTTTTATGCGTTGTGTGTGTGTGTATTTTCTGTGTTTGTGTTTTGTTATGTTTTTGTGTGTGTGTGTTTTTTTGTTTTTTCTGCGGTGTGTTTTTTATATGTTTTATGTCTGTGTTTTTTGTGTTTTTCTGTGTTTGTTTGTTTTTTTCTGTGTGGTGGTTTTTATGCTTTGTGTGTGTGTTATTTTTCTGTGTTTGTGTTTTTGTTATGTTTTGTGTGTGTGTTGTTTTTGTTTTTTTCTGCGTGTGTGTTTTTCTGTTTTATGTCTGGTTTTTTGTTTTTTCTGTGTTTGTTTTGTTTTTTCTGTGTGTTTGGTTTTTTAATGCTTTTGTGTGTGTTATGTTCTGTGTTTTTGTGTTTTGTTTATGGTTTTGTGTGTGTGTTGTGGTTGTGTTTTTTGTTTTTTCTGCGTGTGTGTTTTTTATGTTTTAGTCTGTGGTTTTTTGTTTTTTCTGTGTTTGTTTGTTTTTCTGTGTTTGTGGTTTTTATACTTTGTGTGTGTTTAATTTCTGTGTTTGTGTTTGTGTTATGTTTTGTGTGTGTGTGTGTGTTTTGTTTTTCTGCGTGTGTGTTTTATTTATGTTTAATGTCTGTTTTTTTTGTTTTTTCTGGTGTTTTGTTTTGTGTTTTTCTGTGTGTGTGGTTTTATGCTTTGGTGTGGTGTGTATTTTTCTGTGTTTGTGTTTTGTTATGTTTTGTGTGTGTGTGTTTGTTGTTTTTTATGGTTTTTATGTCTGTGTTTTTTGTGTTTTTCTGTGTTTGTTTTGTTTTTTCTGTGTGTGTGGTTGTTTATGCTTGTGTGTGTGTTATTTTCTGTGTTTGTGGTTTGTGATGTTTTTGTGTGTGTGTGTGTGTTTTTGTTTTTTATGCAGTGTGTGTTTTTTAGGTTTTATGTATGTGTTTTTTGTTTGTTCTGTTTTTGTTTTGTTTTTTTTCGGTGTGTGTGGGTTTTTATGCTTATGTGTGTGTGTTATTTTCTGTGTTTGTGTTTTGTTATGTTTTGTATGTGTGTGTGTGTTTTGTTTTTTATGTTTTATGTCTGTGTTTTTTTGTTTTTTCTGTGTTTGTTTTGTTTTTTCTGTGTGTGTGGTTTTTATGCTTTGTGTGTGTGTTATTTTCTGTGTTTGTGGTTTTGTTTATTTTTTGTGTGTGTGTGGTTTTTTGTTTTTCTGATTGTGTGGTTTTTATGTTTGAGTCTGTGTTTTTTGTTTTTTCTGTGTTTGTTTTGTTTTTTCTGTGTGTGTGGTTTTTATGCTTTGTGTGTGTGTTATTTTCTGTGTTTGTGTTTTGTTATGTTTTGTGTGTGTGTGTGTTTTTTGTTTTTTCTGCGTGTGTGTTTTTTATGTTTTATGTCTGTGTTTTTTGTTTTTTCTGTGTTTGTTTTGTTTTTTCTGTGTGTGTGGTTTTTATGCTTTGTGTGTGTGTTATTTTCTGTGTTTGTGTTTTGTTATGTTTTGTTATGTGTGTGGGTTTTTTGTTATGTTTTATGTCTGTGTTTTTTTATTTTTACTGTCTGTTTTTTTTGTTTTTTTCTGTGGGTGTGTGGTTTTTATGCTTTGTGTGTGTGTTATTATTCGTGTGTGGTGTTTTGTTATGTTTTGTGTTTGTGTGTGTTATTTTTTTGCTCTGTGAGTGTGGTTTTTTATGTTTTATGCGTGTGTGTTTTTTTGTTTTATGTCTTTTGTTTTGTTTTTTCGTGTGTGTGTTTTTATGATTTGTGTGTGTGTATTTTCTATGTTTGTGTGTGTGTTATTTTCTGTGTGTGTGTGGTTTTTGTTTTTTATGCGTGTGTGTTTTTTTATGTTTTATGTATGTGTTTTATGTGTTATGTCCGTGGTTTTTTGTTTTTTCTGTGGGTGTGTGTTTTTCATGTATTTTATGTGTGTGTGTGTCATATTCTGTGTTTTGTGTTGTTATGTTTTTGTGTATGTGTGTGTTTTTTTGTGTTTTTTCTGCGTGTGTTGTTTTTTATGTTTACTGTCTGTGTTTTGTTTTTTCTGTGTTTGGTTTTGTTTTTCGTGTGTGTGGTTTTGATGCTTTTGTGTGTGTGTTTTTTCTGTGGTTTGGTGGTTTGTTATGTTTTGTGTGTGTGTGTGTTTTTTGTTTTTTCTGGCGTGTGTTTTTTTTTATGTTTTATTCTGTGTTTTTGTTTTTATCTGTTTTTGTTTTGTTTTTTCTGTGTTGTGGTTTTTATGCTTTGTGGGTGTTTATTTCTGTGTTTGTGTTTTTGTTATGTTTTGTGTGGTGTGTGTGTGTTTGTTTTTTCTCGAGTGTGTGTTTTTTATGTTTTATGTCTGTGTTTTTTGTTTTTTCTGTGTTTGTTTTGTTTTTTCTGTGTGTGTGTTTTTAATGCGTTGTGTGTGTGTTATTTTCTGTGTTTGTGTTTTGTTATATTTTGTGTGTGTGTGTGTGTTTGGTTAGTGGTGTGTTTTTATGTTTTATGGCTGTGTTTTTTGTTTTTTCTGTGTTTGTTTTGTTTTTTCATGTGTGTGTGGTTTTTATGCTTTGTGTGTTTGTTATTTTCTGTGTTTGTGTTTTGTTATGTTTTTGTGTGTGTGTGTGTTTGTTTTTCTGTGTTGTTGTTTTTTTTATTTTATGTCTGTGTTTTTTGTTTTTTCTGTGTTTGGTTTTGTTTTTTCTGTGTGTGTGGTTTTTATCCTTTGTGTGTGTGTTTTTTCTGTGTTGTGTTTTGTTATGTTTTGGTGTGTGTGTTTGTTTTTTTTTTCTGTGTGTGTGTTTTTTTAATGTTTTATCTGTATGTTTTGTTTTGTTTTTCTGATGTTTTGTTGTTGTTTTTCTGTGTGTGTGGTTTTTATGCTTGTGTGTGTGTGATTTTCTGTGTTTGTGTTTTTGTTAGTTTTCTGTGTGTGTGTGTGTTTGTGTTTTTCTGCGTGTGTGTTTTTTATATTTTATGTCTGTGTTTTGTTTTTTCTGTTTTTTTTTGTTTTTTTCTGTGTGTGGGTTTTTATGCTTTGTGTGTGTGTTTATTTCTGTGTTTGTGTGCTGTTGTTATGTTTGTGTTGTGTGTGTGTTTTTTGTGTTTTTCTGCGTGTGTGTTTTTTATGTTTTATGTCTGTGTTTTTTGTTTTTGTCTGTGTTTGTTTTGTTTTTCCATGTGTGTGGTGTTTTATGCTTTGTGTGTGTTGTTATTTTATGATGTCTTTGTTTGTTATGTTTTGTGTGTGGGTGTTGTTTTGTTAGTTTTTCTGCGTGTGTGTTTTATGTTTGTATGTCCTGTGTTTTTTGATTTTTTCTGTGTTGTTTTGTTTTTTTCTGTGTGGTTGGTTTTATGCTTTGTGTGTGTGTTTATTTTCTGTGTTTGGTGTTTTGTTATGTTTTTGTGTGTGTGTGTGTTTTTTGTTTTTTTTCTGCGTGGTGTGTTTTTTTATGTTTTATGTCTGTTTTTTTTGTTTTTCTGTGTTGTTTTGTTTTTCTGTGTGTGTGGTTTTTATGCTTTGTGTGTGTGTTTATTTTATGTGTTTGTGTTTTGTTATGTTTTGTGTGTTGTGTGTGGTTTTTTGTTTTTTCTTGCGTGTGTGTTTTTTATGTTTTTATGTCTGTGTTTTTTTGTTTTTCTGTGTTGTTTGTTTGTTTTTTCTGTGTGTGTGGTTTTTATGCTTTGTGTGTGTGTTATTTTCTGTGTTTGTGTTTTGTTATGTTTTGTGTGTGTGTGTGTTTTTTGTTTTTTCTGCGTGTGTGTTTTTTATGTTTTATGTCTGTGTTTTTTGTTTTTTCTGTGTTTGTTTTGTTTTTTCTGTGTGTGTGGTTTTTATGCTTTGTGTGTGTGTTATTTTCTGTGTTTGTGTTTTGTTATGTTTTGTGTGTGTGTGTGTGTTTTGTTTTTTCTGTGTGTGTGTTTTTTATGTTTTATGTCTGTGTTTTTTGTTTTTTTTCTGTGTTTGTTTTGTTTTTTCTGTGTGTGTGGTTTTTATGCTTTGTGTGTGTGTTATTTTCTGTGTTTGTGTTTTGTTATGTTTGTGTGTGTGTGTGTGTTTTGTTTTTTCTGTGTGTGTGTTTTTTATGTTTTATGTCTGTGTTTTTTGTTTTTTCTGTGTTTGTTTTGTTTTTTCTGTGTGTGTGGTTTTTATGCTTTGTGTGTGTGTTATTTTCTGTGTTTGTGTTTTGTTATGTTTTGTGTGTGTGTGTGTTGTGTTTTTGTTTTTTTCTGTGTGTGTGTTTTTTATGTTTTATGTCTGTGTTTTTTGTTTTTTCTGTGTTTGTTTTGTTTTTTCTGTGTGTGTGGTTTTTATGCTTTGTGTGTGTGTTATTTTCTGTGTTTGTGTTTTGTTATGTTTTGTGTGTGTGTGTGTGTTTTGTTTTTTCTGTGTGTGTGTTTTTTATGTTTTATGTCTGTGTTTTTTGTTTTTTCTGTGTTTGTTTTGTTTTTTCTGTGTGTGTGGTTTTTATGCTTTGTGTGTGTGTTATTTTCTGTGTTTGTGTTTTGTTATGTTTTGTGTGTGTGTGTGTGTTTTGTTTTTTCTGTGTGTGTGTTTTTTATGTTTTATGTCTGTGTTTTTTGTTTTTTCTTTGTTGTTTGTTTTTGTTTTTTCTGTGTGTTTGGTTTTTATGCTTTGTGTGTGTGTTATTTTCTGTGTTTGTGTTTTGTTATGTTTTGTGTGTGTGTGTGTTTTTTTTTTTTTCTGTGTGTGTGTTTTTTATGTTTTATGTCTGTGTTTTTTGTTTTTTCTGTGTTTGTTTTGTTTTTTCTGTGTGTGTGGTTTTTATGCTTTGTGTGTGTGTTATTTTCTGTGTTTGTGTTTTGTTATGTTTTGTGTGTGTGTGTGTTTTGTTTTTTCTGTGTTTGTGTTTTGTTTTTTCTGTGTTTTTTTATGTTTAGTGTGTGCATATTTTTGTTTTTTTCTGTATGTGTATTTTTGTGCATTTTTGGTGTGAATACATTTTACGCAACAAATACAGATTTATTCTAATGAATTCTTGTTGAAAATTTAACCACTTGCATAACATCGAGTCTACGTAATACTTTGAATAAACAATCGAAAGAAAAGTCACCGCGTTTTAAAACAGGTTAGAAGTTTTCTAGAGAAAAATATTTAAAGTAAAAAAGTATATTTTCTTACAAAAAGTATAAGTTTTGATAGAATTGTGACATTTGGAAGCCAAGGAATTACATGTGACAAATTACTTATTTTGGTATTCAGTGTATATTTTAGTATGTTGATGATGTAGTATTACCGGCCGATAGCGAGGAGATACTAAAGGCCAACACGCACACACTACTGAGTAACACTAAGGAATTGGGACTGCAAGTAAATATCAATAAAACTAAATATATGGTCACACGTAGAAATACATTATATAAATGTAAATGGACAGCTAATGGCAAATGAGGGGAATTTTGAAGAAGTGGCTGAATTCAAATACCTAGGAACAATAATCACAAATAGGAATAAGATGCACAAGGAAATTAAACATAGGCTCAATTCTGGAAATGCGTGTTATTATGCATTACAGGGACTCTTGACGTCCCAACTCCTTTCAAAAAAACGTTAAACTGAAAATATATAAAACTATTATTCTACCAGTTATATTATATGCATGCGAAACATGGACTCTTACTTTAAGGGAGGAAAGGAGATTGCGAGTATTTGAGAATAAAGTTGTTAGGAAATTTTTTTTGACTAAAGAGAGATGAACAGACAGGAGAATGGAGAAGACTGCATAACAGTGAACTACATGGTCTTTATAGGAAGCCAGATATAATAATAACAGTTAAGTCTCGTAGACTGCGATGGACAGGACATGTGACACGAATGGGGAATGAAATACGTGCATGGAAGCTTCTCGTAGGGAAACCAGAGGGAAAATGCCCAGTTAGTAGACCAAGAATGAGGTGGGAGAATAACATTAACCATAATTTGATGAAAGTAAATTATTCATGTTATGATTGGAAAACATTAGTTGAGGATAAGGTTGTATGGAAAGCTAATGTGTGCGCGGCCATGGACCTTCGTGTTCGATATTGTCAGTGAGTTTTTTTTTTTAGATTTAAAGTTGACAGACTTCCAGCAATGAATCTTAATCCAGAAATGAGCACGTGTTGGCGGAAATAATGACGCAATAAACATTATTACGGTCTCTTTGAAGTTTAACTTCTGCGTGACGAAGGTAATTTAATTTGTGCGCATGTTTGAAAAGAAGGTCACATTTTCCTATTGTTAAATCAATCTGGAAGCGCCTCCAGCGATAATATTATCACATAGCACTTTATTTCTGCGAAGGAATCTGATTCTTGACATGAAACACAAACTCCGCTTGTTATATATTTTATACAGTCTCTTGTTCACATAGATAATTGTTTTTCTATGCCTCCCCTCTCTGCACTTTTCTGTTTGATCCCAAAATCCATAAGTTTGAAAATAAAGCATGTATTATCTTGAAACACTGTTTTTATTGAAAGTAGAAAATACAAATCTAAATGATTTTAAATTTATTTCTACATACTATCCGCATGCACTACATCTGCTGTTTATGCTGAACTTTTCTTCTAAACGTATATATATACAGGGTGTTAGAAAAAACACCGACAACGGAAGTGTGGTGGTAATATTTAGATATGTTAATCATTTTTAATAAGGTACCCATGTCCGGACATGATGCGTTTTCACACTATGAGTAGCTAACTTCTCAAGAGTTTCTTTAGTTGGATTTCAAGACTCAATACTTGACAATACTGTCACAGTCACATCAAGTTTTCAAAATATCCATTTCGTATCTCATTGCAGAGCTTACATCGGCGGTGTAGCAATTGGCGCACACATTCAATACTCCTTACCTCGTTCATCATTGTTTCTGTAGCAGCGTGGATTCGGGCTATAAGATCCATACGTGATTCTACTGGAGTCTGATAAACAGACTGTTTCATGTCGCTCCACTAAATGTAGTCGAGAGGGTAAAGATCAGGTGATCTCAGAGGCCATAGACTGGTCCCCGTCGACCTGGATACGTGGTATCCAAATGTCTCCTCACGTTGGCATGGAAGTGAGCTGGAGCTCCGTCATGTTGCAGCCACATTCCGTTGCGAATCCACGTATCACAGGTTCCGTACCTGTGAGGTGCTGTCAAGTAATGAGTCTTCAAATCCTTGGAACTAACACTGATGTTGAGACATAATTAACTAGTCACAGCGTGAAAACGCATCATTTCCGGACATGAGTACATTATTAAAAATGATAAACATATCTCAATATACTACCTTACCTAAGTTGTAGGTGTTTTTTGCCAGACACTGTATATGTCCACCGCTGTGGTCTCCAGGTAGCGTGCTGCCTTGTCACGCAGCGGGCCGGGGTTCGATCCCCGGTCGGGACAAGTTTCCTGGGTGATGCTTTTTTTCGGGGTTTTCCTCACCTGTAAGACAAATGTCTGGAACTTTTTAACCCACAAATGTTCCCCCCAACATCATCTGGCCATCATTATCATCATAAACGTATTCATTAAGTCCTCTCCTGGCGCTTCATCACCGCCGATCATATATCATCGGGGCAGCGTAACTCTGCCTTCCAGGCGCCCCAACTCCAATAGTCGGTTACAACAACGCAAAGCCAAGAGAGAATACGAGAATGTCAAAATTACAACGTAATGGCACTGAACAATATATATTTATATATCCATCCATCCATAGTAATTCTGCCCGAAGGCAGGTCCTTCACTGCAATCATAGCATTTTCATGCTATGCTTGCAGCTTTACTAGGGAATTGTAGGTGTGGTAGCTTCCCGTTGCTGATAATGATAATGATAAGGATGATGATGATGGCCATATGATTTCGGGGACCGTTTGGGCCTTAAAGTTTTCCTGACATATGTCACCTAGAAAAACTGCCCCGACCGAGGATCGAACCCGGGCCCGCTGCGTGACAAGGCAGCACGCTACCTCGAGACCACAGCGGTGGACTATATGTATGTTTCCGGACATGGGTTCCGTATCGAAACTTTATCTACTAAGTCCCCTCTACAACCCCTAGATATCTGTAATACTTATTGTGAATCACCCTGTAGGCATTCTTGTGATTTAGTATCCATCCATAGTAATTCTGCCCGAAGGCAGGTCCTTCACTGCAATCATAGCATTTTCATGCTATGCTTGCAGCTTTACTAGGGAATTGTGTAGTTGTGGTAGCTTCCCGTTGCTTTCCACACCGGTGAAGGATGATGATAATGATAAGGATAATGATGATGAAGATGATGGCCATATGATTTCGGGGACCGTTTGGGCCTTAAAATTTTCCTGACATTTGTCTTACAGGTGAGGAAAAACCCCGATAAAAACCTCACCCAGAAAAACTGCCCCGACCGGGGATCGAACCCGGGCCCGCTGCGTGACAAGGCAGCACGCTACCTCAAGACCACAGCGGTGGACGTGATTTAGTATAATAAACCATATATAAGGTGGTGCCCTATAGTTGACAAAAAAAAAACAAATTTTAAGTAAATTAGGAGCATAGGAATTTATTTTTTATGTCTGGAAGTTGAGGGAATGGAGAAAGTGTTGGGAAATAAAGTATTTTAGAATCAGCGGTTCTCCCTTTAAAATCCTAGTTGATTTACGTCTATTTCATAACGTATACATTACTCTTGTTATCTTTACAGTACATTTATTTCGCTCCAATCACATCGATACGACTATCGCAAATAATCGATTGATATATAGCACTTGTAATTTGAGGTTATGTTATCTACATTCGTGTTTGTAATAATATATATGAATTGAGAGTAATTCTGTGGGAATTTTTACAGCAGAGTCGAGCATGTATCAGTGTTTATTTCCACGTGATTTGGAATCGTGTAAAACTCTGTGTGCACAAAAAGCTGCTTATTTGATTCGCTAACACATGAATGCTAGCTGTACAACATCGGAATTAATGCCAGATGCAAACATCTGCTGTTTCTAATATAATGAAAATGTTAACAGATTCTGGGTTCAAATATTGTGAACAACAGATTTATGGAACTTTTTTTCGAAATTTTCACCCTGATTTTTGATGTGGTGCTTAGTTAGGTCACTTGGTGTTTGGAGCATGAAATTAAAGGCACTAAGTGTATAAAGGCCGAACAGCTGTTTGCTTCTCTACTGGAGAGACCAGTGTCAAAATTCTACAATAAGTAAACAGTGCAACCAGGAACTTAACTAAAGATACAGCAAAAATCTTAATACATTTTAAATCAATTTAATAAAGTATTGGCTTTATAGGAAGCCAGATATAATAAGAACAGTTAAGTCTCGTAGACTGCGATGGGCAGGACATGTTGCACGTATGGGGAATGAAAGATGTGCCTGGAAACTTCTTGTAGGAAAGTCAGAAGGAAAACGCCCAGATGGTAGACCAAGAATGAGGTGGGAGAACAACATTAACTGTGATTTGAGGGAAGTAGATTATATAGGGAATGATTGGAAAGCATTATCTGACGATAGGGATGTACGGAGAGCTTATGTGCGCGTGGCCATGAACCTACGGGTTCGATTGTGCCAGTGAGTAAGTAAGTAAGTAAGTATTGGCATGGAATTGAAAGAAGGAGCAGAAAAGGAAAACCAAGAACAACCTGGAAGAACAGCATTCAAAATTCAAATAGAAAATTTGGTGTAACAGATTAAGACACAGAGGACAGAGAACGATGGAGAACTGTAATTAAGGGAAATTTGTGAATGTTTGTTGCAAACTGATAGTCTGTAAGTCCGTAGTCATTTATATATATATGGCATGATAAGAAAAATAAATGCCTGGACGGGATTCGAACCCGGATCTCTGAGTGAAGACCGAGTTCTCGCGACATCTAGTAATAATGGAGAATATAATACATACATAAGAAAATAAGTGTTTGAATTGGATTCGCCTGGTCGTGTAATGAATATCACGCTGAGGTACAGACTCAGAGATCCGGGTTCGAATCCCGTCCAGGCATTTATTTTTCTTATCATACCATATTAAGCTTACATTGCTCAATGTTAAACATTTAATTATAACATATATATATATATATATATATATATATATATATATATATATTTTTAAAACTCGTTTTTATTACTAAGATTGGTTGGAGAAAACCCTCAACGATGATGAAAACTCTCAAAATGATGAATAAAGTATTGGCTGTGCCTGCAATATTGTATGGCTCAGAAATATGGACTCTAAATAAACAATCAATAACAGTTATAGAGCCATCGATAATCCACTATCGAACCACATCGGTTATCATCCTTGCCACATATCGATTATTACCTATATCGTACTAAAGTTTATACAGCTTTCGCTAGATAGCAGCACGTCGCTATGAAATTTAAATTACCAATCTTTGCAATAAATTCCCAAATTTATGTTAAAGTAATATATTAATAATATTAAAATTACCAAACGTTTATTAAAAATAGGTGTACACTTATTTATCACTTCCTAAGGTCGTTCCAACCGGCGATAACCCAGAACAGCGATACAAAAATCATATACTAAGTAATATACCCTGTGGAGAAAATAGCAGTTAGCATCACAATATTGTCTAACAGTGTCATAATATTGTTTAATAATGTTATAAAAATTGTTTGAAAAAGTATAAATATTAAATAATGTTAGTAAATACAGACGAAGAGCTATTGTTTACATTCCATGAAAACTCAAGGGTAACTAGAAGTGCAGTTCAGCTCATGGATATTTTTGAACGATAAATCTATGTTTTAAAACATCGATGTATCGTTTGCATCCTTACCTTTAAAAGTATGATCAACGGAATTTCTTAATATTCAAGAACGTTCTTGTGTCTTCTTCTTGTAAGCCCATGTTTTCCCTTAACAGAGATTTAGGTGCTCTCCCCCTATAGGGAAGAATTTGAACCATACTAATTTAGTTACACTTTTTTCGTATAGATGTCATTTTGAGTGGCCCGTGGTCAGCATTCCGCCACATACTGACATCTAGGAAACCAAGGTAGTACTAAGACGGGAAAATTCGATAAATTTTGCTTAGAGGCCTTTTTATTCAGACTTAAGGATCTTTTACGAGCCTGAAAATATTCAGACTCGGGACCCACAGCTTAAAGTCCTTCCCGGAGGACTTGCTCCTTGGATTTTCCCATCCTAAAAAAATGCATCGACCCCGGCCGGGTTTGAACCCGCGATCCTCGGGGCCAGAGGCAAGGAGCATAACCACTAGTCCACCGTGGCCGATATTCAAAACGTAGAACGCTATATAAAGATCCGGATATAAGGTAACAACTTTGGTTGAAAGCAAGTGGAACCATGGAGATCTCTTCGTGCCATTAGCGTTCCAATTTTAAGTTGGGCCGCAAAAGGACCGATACTCTCGGCTTGACATCTCTTCCTATGGAAGCCATATTCAGATGTTTTACGCTCTTAGAAAATCGTACTTGTGAAAAATATATTATTAACAGAGTAAATTTGCAAGGAAGGCGATTAGAACCCTGAATGGTCTTTTATGGAATAGAAATGTGACCGGAAAAACAAAAAAAGAGATTATACAGACAATAATAGAAAGTATACTTACATATGGATGAGAAAGCTGGACAATAGATGAAAGGATGCAGAAAAGAATCTTGGCGACAGATATGGATGGATTGCGGAGAAGTATGAGAATATCCAGGCTACAACATATTAGAAATACATAGCCTATATCAGACAAGAAATGGATGCACAAGAAACTGTTATCGATAGGATAACAAAGAGAGCTCTACAGTGGTATGGACATGTACAACGGATGTCGGAAGACCAGTGGCCTAAACAGGTGTTAGATTGGATGGTACCAGGCAGAAGGAAGAGGGGGAGAAGTAGAAGAACATGGTATGAGGGAATATATGATGCCGTGATGAAGAGGGGTATGGAAGATGGACAATGGGAAGATGGGAATCTCTGGAAAGCAGGAATCAAAGGCAAACTACTGTAAAGTGGAAAGCCTGTATTAAATAAGTTAAGTAAGAAAACCGTGGACCCTGGCTGGATATGAAGCCGCGAACCTCGGAACCAGGGGCGAGCATAAAGTTAGTTAATATAATGAAGTAATGAGATATCATGCACAAGTCTCCAGGGAGAAACAACTGTGGAATTTGAATGTGCTCTGGAGGACAGCTGGAAGGGAAATAAGAGCCCGGAGGAGTTCCTGAGGGACACTTCGCGTTATGATCAGGCTAGACAGCGCCATTTCTGTGTCAAAAAAAAGTAGCAAGAAAGTTGTTAAAAGGGACATTTCTTTTAGTGAAGTTGGTACGTCATTACACCTCTGGGGACGATATATGCAACGACGTGTTCAAATGTTCCCTCTGCACTGTCTAGTGTTCCTTATATCGCTGCTCAACAAATCGAAATTCGCCCAACTATGCCGTTTTCACTTAAATCTGATTCTCGCAGCATATGTTTGTACGATGTTTTACAGACTCGAATATGAAAGTGGAGGTAGAGAGGAGAATTTATTAAAATCTGGTGGTCATTGAATTGTGCAAGCATCGTTTTATTGTCTGACCAACGGATCTGAGCCCCCCGTAAGATATGCGAACTGGACTCGAAGGGTCAGTTTCACCAACAGAGGTAACTCTATTACGCCAGTTTTCCCCATATATAATACATAGCTTAAACTGGCGTAGTACAGTTACCTCTGTTGGTGAAACCGATCCCAACTCCTTTTCTGCCTTGGTAAACTATTTCCCTCCCTGCATTCCTATCCATCTCTTTTCTTACGTCACTCCCACTACTCACAATTTTAAGCCTTCTTGGGTGATACTTGCAGTCCAGTGTTGTCAACTCAACATGAGCACTGTAGCACGGAGTGATGAAAGAAATATTACTAAGCAAATATTAAAAGTCAATCTTCGTCATTAGACCTATTTAAATATGAAGAAGTAATTATTATATTTAATTAATGTTGGGAAGTAAACATTATGAGGTATAATCATTAAAATTCATCGGAGAACATATTGTTTAAACAACTCACCTCATAGGATTCATGCTTCCATGATATCGCGATTTCAAACATAGTCATGTTCATCATCAGCCATAACTCCGACTGACGAAATTCTTCGGCCGTCAACTATTCTATTGTCGCCATCTTCAGTGCTGCCATTGATTTCGAAGTTCATAAATTCAACCATAGATGGCAGCACTGAAGATGGCGACAATAGAATAGTTGACGGCCGAAGAATTTCGTCAGTCGGAGTTATGGCTGATGATGAACATGACTATGTTTGAAATCGCGATATCATGGAAGCATGAATCCTATGAGGTGAGTTGTTTAAACAGTATGTTCTCCGATGAATTTTAAGTAATAATTAACGTTACATTATTCAATAATCAAGATCCATGACACTGTTTGGGGGAAGATTGACAACATCGCTACTCGGAAAGTTATAGCGGCTGCTGTTTGACGTGGAGGGAGGGAAGGAGGTGTGTGGAATGGTGTGAGTGCAGGTGTTAACTTATCTAAGAACGACTGCAGTGCTTAGGGCACATTCGTAGGGGCACAATTCGTTGGTTTCACTATAACAACAATAATAATAAAGATAATCAAAAATATGTTTTAAAAACAGACTTAAGAAAAATCCTTATCATTCATTCAACCAATTAAATAAGGTATGTAAGAATATATATATATATATATATATATATATATATATATATATATATATATATAGTCAGCTACTAGATGGCAGTGAAGACCGAGTTCTCGCGACATCTAGTAATAATGGAGAATATAATACATATATAAGAAAAATAAGTGTTTGAATTGGATTCGCCTGGTGGTGTAATGGATATCACACTGAGGTACAGACTCAGAGATCCGGGTTCGAATCCCGTCCAGGCATTTATTTTTCTTATCATACCATATATATATATATATATATCCATCCATCCATAGTAATTCTGCCCGAGGGCAGGTCTTTCACTGCAATCATAGCATTTTCATGCTATGCTTTGCAGCTTTACTAGGGGATTGTAGGTGTGGTAGCTTCCCGTTGGTATCCACAGCGGTGAAGGATGATGATGATGATGATAACCAATTTCCTTTTTTTGCGCGATAGTGTGTTTTGTCGTACTTACAGCAGTGGCGACCATTATTGAAATTCAGCTTCCTACATTTCGGGGTTGCCAACCTAAATAACTATACTGTAATATTACATATTACAAACCTCCTGAGAGAAGTAAAACCACTGCCCTCTATGTATACTACGTACAATGTATATACAAAAATATTTCTAACGTAGTGTTAATATACATTGCACCAAAGAAATCACTGCATTTTAAGTGAGCTGAACTTTATTTGAAACGAGAACGTACTTGCCGCCATTTTATTACTGATTGGTGTCACGGCGTTGTGTAGTCTCAACTAATAAACATTGGTCAGACTGTTAACGTTAGTCAGTTGGTTATAATGAACGGGAAATATTTCCAACAAAGATGTTATTATTTTGCTATTGTTTATTATTTTGAAAACAGGATTGCTAAAAAAAAATATGTACAACGCACGTTTGTGAAGTGTTTTACAGAAGGTAAAAAATCACTTGCCAACCTCGGTTTGTAAATACCATTCTTCTCTATTGGATTCTAAAATAGAACTCTATGTCTGTGTCATTCATTAATATGTAGTTAGTTTTATTTCTTCACTTTCTCTAACGCATGCTTAGATCTGCAGTTAACTGGCAAGTGCTGCTTTGTCTTTTTAAAATCATATGTTATGTATGACCTTACGTAATGAAAATTAAAAATTGTAAGCAATTAAGGTTATTAATTAGGTGATAACCGATAGAAGCCGTTAATTAAAATCCCCATTGCACTGCATCGTTTCTCCATTCTCGTAAAACTCTTTATATAAAATATCGAAAAGAGGGGACATGCTACGTCATCCACTTAAACCTTTCGACGGGATAATTCCGTTAGATAACTTATTTCCAAATTTTATCATAGGATACCTATATACTTACATAGGATACCTATATACTTACATAGGATACCTATATACTTACATAGGATACCTATATACCTACATAGGATACCTATATACTTACATAGGATACCTATATACTTACATAGGATACCTATATACTTACATAGGATACCTATATACTTACATAGGATACCTATATACTTACATAGGATACCTATATACTTACATAGGATACCTATATACTTACATAGGATACCTATATACTTACATAGGATACCTATATACTTACATAGGATACCTATATACTTACATAGGATACCTATATACTTACATAGGATACCTATATACTTACATAGGATACCTATATATTTACATAGGATACCTATATACTTACATAGGATACCTATATACTTACATAGGATACCTATATACTTACATAGGATACCTATATACTTAAATAGGATACCTATATACTTACATAGGATACCTATATACTTACATAGGATACCTATATACTTACATAGGATACCTATATACTTACATAGGATACCTATATACTTATATAGGATACCTATATACTTACATAGGATACCTATATACTTATATAGGATACCTCTATACTTATATAGGATACATATATACTTATATAGGATACCTATATACTTATATAGGATACCTATATACTTTCATAGGATACCTATATACTACTTATGGATACCTATATACTTACATAGGATACCTATATACTTACATAGGATACCTATATACTTACATAGGATACCTATATACTTACATAGGATACCTATATACTTACATAGGATACCTATATACTTACATAGGATACCTATATACTTACATAGGATACCTATATACTTATATAGGATACCTATATACTTACATAGGATACCTATATACTTATATAGGATACCTATATACTTACATAGGATACCTATATACTTATATAGGATACCTATATACTTACATAGGATACCTATATACTTACATAGGATACCTATATACTTACATAGGATACCTATATACTTACATAGGATACCATATATACTTACATAGGATACCTATATACTTACATAGGATACCTATATACTTACATAGGATACCTATATACTTACATAGGATACCTATATACTTACATAGGATACCTATATACTTATATAGGATACATATATACTTACATAGGATACCTATATAACTTACATAGGATACCTATATACTTACATAGGATACCTATATACTTACATAGGATACCTATATACTTACATAGGATACCTATATACTTATATAGGATACCTATATACTTACATAGGATACCTATATACTTACATAGGATACCTATATACTTACATAGGATACCTATATACTTATATAGGATACCTATATACTTACATAGGATACCTATATACTTATATAGGATACCTATATACTTATATAGGATACCTATATACTTACATAGGATACCTATATACTTAATATGGATACCTATATACTTACATAGGATACATATAATACTTATATAGGATACCTATATACTTATATAGGATACCTATATACTTACATAGGATACCTATATACTTACATATGGATACCTATATACTTATATAGGATACCTATATACTTACATAGGATACCTATATACTTACATAGGATACCTATATACTTACATAGGATACCTATATACTTACATAAGATACCTATATACTTAACATAGGATACCTATATACTTACATAGGATACCTATATACTTACATAGGATACCTATATACTTACATAGGATACCTATATACTTATATAGGATACCTATATACTTATAATATTATTATTTAATTAAACATTATTAATTCAGTTTTATTTTGATTAAAATCATGATCTGCCTCAAATTATTTTCGGGTACTTTTTGTGACGCCTTTTCTCTAAGTCGACCAATAGCAGGAGTTCTTCTAATCAAATCACAATCTCTTAGCAATTGTTAAAATAGAAAATGCATTCATTTTTAGTACATAACAGGTCTAAACATATTTTGCTACTCCTTTGCAACTTCATATTCCAATGTTTGTATGTTTATCATATTGTACAAAATAATTGGTCATTTTTAAAGCTTCTTTCATTCCCCATTTATACCACATTTCCTGCCCATTGCCATTTACGACACTTAACTTTTCATATTATATCTGATTTCCTATAAATATAATGTAGTTTTTCTGTTGTGTAATCTTCTCTATTCACCTGTCTGTTCATTTCTCTTTGGTCGAAAAATTGTTTCCAAATAACTTTATTTCTCAAATACGCGTAATGTTTTCTCGTCCCTTAAAATAAGAGTCTATGTTTTTGCATCCATATAACAATAATAATAATAACAATAATAATAATAATAATTAATAATAATATTGATAATCATAATAATAATAATAATGATATTAATAATAATATATTTCCGGTTTTAACAATGTTGATACATTTTTCGGACACCAATGATTTATCTTCAATTTCGCTTGTTAATTTTCCTGCATTCGTCAGCTAGCCAATAAATGATGTCCTTTATGATTATATTATTTTCATTTTTCCTAAGATGGAACAGTCCTCTCTTTCAATTAGAAGTAGTAAGAAATATTATCCTAGTTACATGGGATGCGAAAAAGTAGAGGAGAAAAGATTTACGGGTGTATGAGAATAAAGTTCTTTAGGACACCAGCGCGCGTAGCCGAGCCTTGGCTCAGAGCTACGGGGACTTGCGCTGGTTCGAGTCTCCATGGGGGAAGAAATTTTCTCATGGTATTTTCGGCCAGTTATGGGACCGGTGCCTACCCAGCATCGTGAGGCATTGGGTAGCTACAATAAGTAGGCGGCTCCAGGTTGAGGAACCAGCTATAACGGCTGGGGGACTCGACATGCTAACCACCATGTCACCCCTACACTGGCTGTTGATCATCTACCTCTGTGATTGACACATGTGGGATGTGAAGGGCCAGCAGCCGGCTGGTAAAAGGGCAACCGCTGAAAAGTTGGAAGACCCTCAATCGGAGGACAATTTCTGGATCAAAGGCAGATGAACAGACAGGCGAATGGAGAGGATTACACAACAGTGAGATCATGTTTCTTCTGATATATAGATATATCAGGAACCGTTTAAGTCTCTTAGATTGCGATTGACAGAGACATGTGGCATGGATGGGGAATGAAAGAAGACAATGGAAACTCATTGTAGGAAAACCAGATGAAAAAAGCGCCTAGTAGGCATGTCAAGAATCATGTCAAACAAGTGAGAAACAAAAAATTGTATTTATAGGTATACATTTTAAAGATAACTATTGTATATTATGATTACTCGATTAGTAAATTTTCGAAGTTGCTTCAGTATTAATCCAATTATATTTTATTTCATAACACTAATCTAGAGACTGATTATTGGTAACAGAGAGTATTACCTTCCACTTTACTAGTTTGCTGTACCTGCTATGGAGTGAATGAAGGGAGGATCTCTACCACTGGTTTGAAATAGAGAATAGAACATTTATATGATATGGTAATGATTATCAGCCAAAAGTGTATCAACGTGTGATAGAATTATGAGACGGTATACACAATGGCTTAGAAC
>JASPKZ010006682.1:0-40951 GCA_030220185.1 Diploptera punctata | reverse complement strand
ACTTCCCTGGTAATTTTAATAAGAGATTTGGCGCTGGATTTTAGTGTTAAAAAGCAGCACATGTATATATTTTTTATACATTGGTACATGACAAACGGTTCTCTGGAGAAATTTCAAGGCTGAGTTGATTCTGTTCCATACCCTACATTCAAAGAAAAATATGTATGGTATAAATCAGAATCAAATCCAGAATCCCTGGGATGCAAGTGGGACACTGCTTACTCCACAGAGTAAGTTATACAGCATTATGTAAATCAGGGTGTTGAACCCTGTTATACTTAGAAGACATTCGTTTTAAGAACAATGTTTATAGGATTTTCATTACCTGGTATGATATGCTATCTTTTGTCGACCTGCCTAAATATTTAACTTTTTAGAACAGTATCTATAATATAACATTAAAATTTTATAAAACAATGGCGGTCCCTGCCGTTTTGTATGGAATCGAATCTTGGATTTTCACTACCAAACAAGAAAGTAAAATCCAAGCAGCCGAATGAAATTTTTAAGAAGTGTGAAAGGATGAATTAGAATGGACCAGATAAGAAATGAGGAATCCGTGATATTATATTATTGAATAATTAATTAATATATATATTTAATCATTTATGTGATTATAGTAAATATATTTATTATTAGTACGTATTTTGAAGAACTGCAGATCTACTCCATAAAAAACATATATTTAACAACAAGAATCAGTGGAAAGAACATGTAGAAAGAATGGAAGAAAATAGATTACCAAATAAAATCTTACATTATTTTCCGAGAGGAAGAAGAGATGTCGGACGTCCTCGGAAGAGATGGTCTTAGATCTATTAGTGAAGACAGAACAGGCAATTAATGCCTAAATCAGGAAATGAAGAAGATCTATAACATGCATTAGCTATATAAAAATGAGTGTGTGTGTCTGTCTGTTCTTTATGGGCTCCAAAACTACTTGACCGATTTGAATGAGTTTTTTTACCATCATTTAGAACATTTTCTGGGACATATTACTGGATGTACTTACAGGGACGGAGGTTAAAAAGAAGGTACACTACAAAGTCGCTTTTTGAACGCTTAAATGGTTTACGCTGCCTAAGACATAACAAATACACCATATTAATATATATAAAATTGAGTATCTAAAAAAACTAAAAAAAAGTCCGCGATAGCATATGTCTATATTTTACTGATAACTCACAATAACCATTTTTATCTTTAGCTCATTGATGCCAAGAAGATCGGGATAAGTAGATTCCCGGATAACGCCACGTAATCAGTACGGGGTATCTAAAAATGATTACGATATAAATTTATAATTATTTTTTTTTATTTATTCAACTAAACACAAAAATATATTTAATTTAAGCGTAGTAGCGCACGCTTGGTATTAGTACGTACATAAAAACGAGGCTTCTCTAAATTCACGAATGTACAAGAAAAAAATATATATACCGTAACGAAAACTTATAATTCGTATTATCCTAATGTTAGCGTCAGAGATGTAGGTGCGATATAATTTTTAACATGTATGATCAGCTCGCTGATACGACCTTGAATTTGTGTTGTTGGCGAGTGGGTTCGCAGGGAAAGCGCTTAGCACTGATTTATCAAAACCGGCCCTCTCGCTCCTTTCCATTCAATGTAACTCACTACTCAGTCATGATAGCATGTGTTTATGTATAGAGTTTACCTAGATCTGTCGATTTAAGTAATAATCGCTGTGGTCTCGAGGTAGCGTGCTGCCTTGTCACGCAGCGGGCCCAGATTCGATTCCCGGTCGGGACAAGCTTCCTGAGTGAGGTTTCTTCGGAATTTTTCCTCATCTGTAAGACAAGGAGGCTTTGAGGCCCAAACGGGCCCCGAACATCATCTGGCCATCATCATCATCATCATCCCACGGTGTGGAAAGCAACGGGAAGCTACCACACCTATTATTCCCTAGTAAAGCTACAAAACATAGCATGAAAATGCTATGATTGAAGTGATAGAATAGAAGTGTATATTGGACAATATTTCTATGTAAAAATACAGCAATCGCGTAAAAAACTGTAAAGATTTACTGTATCGGCTTCAGCCCGCACAGGAGCCAGCCAAAAATATAGATTAAGCATATCGTTTTAAATAAGAAGGTATCGGCCACGCACAGTGTCCGGTGCCGAGCGAGCGAGACTGTTTCGGAAGCGTCGCAAAGCTGGCACGATGCACTCAGTGCGCGACGCCGCGAGCACCTCTACCTCCGCTGTACCCCAACAAATGGACATATCGAGTGAAGATGACACCGATACGTCTGTCGAACACGTCTTCGAGCACATGGATATCAACATGAGTCGAAAGATGCGATACAGGACCATTGGCGTGTAGCGAATTCCTCAAAACGGTATTCGAAATTTTGGCACGCAGTCAAACTGTTATTCTCCCAGTTATATTGTATGGATGCGAAACGTGGATTTTTACTGTAAGGGAGGAGAAAAGATTACGAGTATTTGAGAATAAATTCTTAAGAAAACATTTGGACCAAATAGAGATAAACAGCCAGGCGATTGGAGAAAACTACATAACAGTGAGCTACATGTTCTTAATAGGAAACCAGATATAAAAAAAACGGTTTAGTACCGTAAACTGCGATGGGCAGGGTATGTGGAACGAATGGGGAATGGAAGCTTCTTGTAGGAAAACCAGAAGGAAAAAGCCCAGTTGATAGACAAAGAATTAGGTGGGAGAATATCATTAACTATGATTTGAAGGAAGTAAATTATACAGGGGATGATTGAAAAATATTAGCTCAGGCTAAGGATGTGTGGTGAGCTTATATCCACGCGGTCATGAACCTACGTTTCGATAGTGCCAGTGAGTTAATTAATTACTTAGTCAATGTCTCGTGTTCATTTCAGTACAGTGTACTAAAAGCGACTGCTGACAGACGTTTCACGTTAAACCAACGCCCGACGCAGCCCCGCCCGACTTTCTTTTAAAATCAGTACCGTATGGCTTAGGCCTATGTTTTACAAACTGAATATACATTTTTTTTAAATTTATGAGACATACAATGAAATGTGGTAATTTAATTAATTGTATAAATAAATACATTTGTGGTAAGGCAGCTTGAAAGAGCCAAGACCGACTGAAATGATTGCTGTCAATTGTTAACCCTTAAATTGGCAAAACACAGATTTCTTCCGTTAGTTAATTAAATGTGGCGGACCGTAGTGAAAACGGAATCTTGTGTAACTGTTATTAGATATATTGTATAATTAGACACACATTTAAGTGGTTTCTTTTTGTTCGTTTTCTTCTGATTTATTTAAAATATTAAATTAATTAAACCAACTGATGTATCCAAAAGGATACATTACGAATTTAAGGGTTAACGTGATATAGGACTAGCCAGTCCCGGTGGATTGGTTCCAAGGTTCGCAAGTCTTAAGTTTACAATTATTGATAATTGCAAATTAGATGTATTCCAATTTAAATTGTACCCAAACTTGGCCGGGAACTATGCATTTTTAAGGGCGAAAAAATCCTCTGTTATAGCTTAATTCGGAAGGAAAGTAAAGTCGTGGGTCCCATAACGTAGATTTACGATACATAAAATACTCTTAACCCTGAAATAAAGAGGTTTCTTAGCAATTTTTTTTGGCCCTTTCTAGTCCAGATTTGAATTGCGATGTTAATGACGAGGTTGTTTAATAGCATAATTAAATCAAACTAACTCAATCTTAGTTTCTATTTTCTTAGCCGGATTTTGCTTCTTATTGTATCAAGTAGCTGGCTGTAATAAAATTGTCCTCGAAGCACTGAGTGGAATCAATCCATATCCTGTATTGAAAGAAAAATTCTTATGTTATAGGCGGAAATCAAACTGTCCCTCTGATTTGACTGGTAATTTTAATCATTACACCACAGAGGTAGTCCTTCTAGTGAATACTATGAGGGAAAATTCCTTTTTTATGTTTATTCATTTTGTAATTACATGATCTTTTCTTAATTAATTCACATTTTCTTTTATTTGTTTCAGGGTGGAAGTCACATACACGACCTGACAATAGGGTATGACATAAATGGAAAAGATTATGTATTGGACCTTAGACAAACAGGTTAGTGTACAACAATCATTTATAATTAAAATTATTTTTGTCATATACAAAGTTATTTTTCTTCTTTTTTATGAATTTGACAAGTCCTCAAGATTCAGTTCTAGGATCTCTATTTTTCATTATATGCTTATGATATTTTCATAGATTACAGCATGTAAATGAATAAAATTACACCAGTTTTAATTGCTTGCAGAGTGGACTTGCACAAAGAATATGAAATATTGAATCAGAGTTCTACAATGTAGAATAACCAAGTTATTATGCATTTCAAAAGTGTTGATCAAGTTGAATTTAAGAGAAGTACTGATACCGATAAATCAATGGGAGATAAAATAGCAGTGTAATTTATACTATGAGTAGATTAATTAAAAATATTATAATGAATTTTAGGAGATCTGACTATTATTAATTGGTTAACAGTATGTTTTTTTTTTAATTTGTCATCTTTATTATCCAAATAGATCAAAGAGCTTTTTTTCTCAATCTTAAGGATATAAAAAAGATCAAATTTCAATTCTCCTTCACAAAAAAACTGCATAAACTAAGCAAATTCCTCAGTAAGCAAATTTAAAGTCCAATTTTGCTGGTTACACACTATTTGGCGACTGCTAGAGCAATTTTTAAATTGTAAATTTCCCTCGTGAGGGAAGAAAAAAAAATTATGCCACTAGAGCATATATATATATATATATTTATTTATGTATTGCATATACAGTGTATGTGTATATATATATATATACATTTTTGTTATGATCATTTTTAGTTTAGACTATAGTAAATAGGATCAATTAAGATTGTAAAAAATTCTCTAAAATATTTTCATGAAACAACCTTAATAGCTACATTCCTTGGAATTTGCTAAAAAGACTGTTAACTGATTATTAGCAGTTAGAATTCTAATGGTCTATAAATTAATCAGGTACAAATTATGATTATTTTACAACTTTGCTTCTCTTATAGATTTACTTACTCTCCTTATAACTTGGACAATTTACAATTTTCCTTATATTTCTTTGCTTTGTAAGCTCTTAAAATTGTATGGTATAATTCAGTGTGTAAAGCAATTGTCTTATATTGTCTTTATATAGATGACTAAAAAAGTCTTTTTTAATGAAATTTGTTCATGACAACATATTTTGTTGAATATTTTATTGTTGCAGAGAGCTGGTCCCCAAGTCATATTTTGAAAAATATCAGCACAATGGTCAACATGTTGTAAATAGACCAACGGGGAAGGTAAGTATAAACATTATAATATACTATCATTGTCACCCAAACTCAAATTATGATTCAGGAAATTATAGAAAATACTGAATTATAATAGTTTCATTTGTTTCATATTTAATTTTAGTTATGTTAACTGATTAAAAACCCTCTATGTGTTAATAAATGAGTTGGAGAAAATGTTTTAACATCTCACCTCACAAAGTTGCATGTCTGCACGATACCAGTTTCAAAGGTATAGTATTACTTCCATCTTCATAGTATTACTGCCATTGTAATTTTAATTAAACCCTCCATGTGTGTCTGACTTAATGCCAGGCCAAGGGATGAAGCCGCTATTTGTAAATTATATAACTGGATTACATTCTGAAATTAATTATGGTGGTATTTTTAAAAAGTTAAAAATCTCAAAATTTTGAAAAAGTAAGTTGATTCGATTTATAGATTGAAATGACTCATTCCTCTCAAGCAACTTAGCATGTAGGTTAAATATACTTATAAATGAAAACAATTTATATTTCAAAAGCTATAGAGACTGAACTTAAATGTTCTCTTAGGGATAAATTATTATAACTGGTCAGGAATTTTATGTAATAAAAGATAAGATTGGAATACAGATTTTATATAGTATTCAACTTTTTGTGTGTGAAACCAAGATAAAAGTCAGTCAGAAGTCTAACTTCTCATAATACTATTCAACTGTTTATGTGTGAAACCAAAAAATGGCAGTCTAACTTCTCATTATACTATTTGCAATCTTACCTTTTAGTACATACAAATGCTGGCTCTAATTATAACTGGAGTTTAAGGTAAAGTGATGCTATTAACAGGCCTTAAGAGGCCCTTGATGTAGTATGAGATTAAGGCTCCCACCTCTCTAGACAATCAGCACTGGATGTCAGTCAACTTATCAGCTCCCTTTATCCCCAAAGCATAGTTTCATTTCTCTCAGAGGCCGAGTCGACCCCAGGGCCATTGTGCTGATAGAGGGTTTAGTTTAGATAAAAAATCCTGGTCCCAATGAGAATCAAAGCTGTCACTTCTGGTTTGTAGTGAATGCACTATGGTGTGCTCCCTTATAACTGGAGTGTATATGGACAAATATTCAATTACGTAGAATGATGCTTATTTTGATCACGCTGAGATTAGTTGGTCTGGTGGACTAATAATATCCATGCTCATCTCTTAATCTGAGACATTGGTTTGGAACATGTCTGCGCCGTGTTCCAGTAGTTTAAAGTATTCTCCTTTGGCATAAAACTATTGGATGTATGCTGATTTGAGTCCCCTGTGAGGGAAGAAATTTTCCCAACAAATTTTATGAATGTATGGGATTCGTGTCCATTCAGAATCATGATGAATTTGCTTAGCTTTGATATTAAGTATCAATTGGACCGCATTCTGCAGAAGGAACTAAGCCACAAAATAAGAAAACTGAGAAAATGGGATTAAAGTTCAATTCAATTAAAAAAATTAACACTTACTACTTCAACTAACAGAATATTAAGGAGCTTGTATTTTATGAGAGATATGGTAACGCAAACATTTTTTAATTCTGAGATTTTACATATTTTTCTTGTTTGATTCTATCCGGAGAAAAAGGAATCTGGTATATTCTGTTACTGTTTTCTTGCTTGGTTCATAGATGGCATAAGAATATGGATGGTGGGTTGGATCTTTTTTGCAGGACATGGAGCATAGCATTACCTCTCTTTTTTTTTTTTTTTTTTTTTCCAAGTTTGAGGATTGGTTTCTTTTAGCAGAATGAGGTCAAATTAGAGATCAAGAAAATCTCTGCATGACCCAAGTTCCCATCACTCTCCAACCAGTGGTTTCTCCTGGTTGTAAAGCAATTACTGGAACATTTGTCAAAGGACCACAGCCCTTTTCTTACTGAAGGTGTACTAGTGCTAGGTTCAACACCTAGTTTAAAACTATTAGCAAAATGAACAAATCCCTCCTTTTTTAGATAGAAACTATTATACTTTCGAATTGCATTTCTTATGTTGAATAGATAACAGACAGAGGGATGCCATTTTGAGGGCTTTTCTTACAACACATTGATCGTTCTTATAGTTGACTAAGGGTCATCTGGGCATGCTGCATCATGTGATATGCATACTAACATCTAGGTACTTCTGTAATTGGAAATGAGGGAAGAGTTTTTTTTTTATGCCCTTACAAAGGAAGATAAACATGAAGATTAAAGATGAGGCCATTGAGCAAGTGGAGAGCTTCAAATACTTGGGTTGTACTATCAGTAGTAACATGAACTGCAGCCAAGAAGTAAAGCAGAGGATAGCAATGGCAAAAGAAGCTTTCAACAAGAAGAGAAGCATTTTCTGCAGACCTATGGCAAGAGAAATAAGAAAGAGACTAGTGAAGTGCTTTGTGTGGAGTGTAGCATTATATGGTGCAGAGACGTGGACATTACGACGGAATGAGGAAAAGCAACTGGAAGCTTTTGAGATGTGGATATGGAGAAGAATGGAACGTATAAAATGGACAGACAAAGTAAGAAATGAAGATGTGCTAGATAGAGTGGGTGAAAGGAGAACAATGCTGGAACTCATAAAGAAGAGGAAAAGAAATTGGATTGGGCACTGGCTAAGAAGAAACTGCCTGCTGAAGGATGCTCTAGAAGGAATGGTCAACGGAAAGAAAGTTAGAGGCAGAAAAAGACATCAGATGATAGACAATATTAAAATAAATGGTTTGTCTGCAGATACAAAAGGAAAGCTGAGTCAAGGAAAGAGTGGAGAATGCTGAGTTTGCAGTGAAAGACCTGCTCTTGAGCAGAACACCATGAATGAAATAGCCAACTTATATGATTAAATATAAGCTAATCTAACCTGACCAAACATTGGGTACTTCTAAAGAGAAGGTGATACTAAAACTCTAAACTAAAATTTAACTGTATTCACGTAGAATATCCACGTAAAATTTAACTTCTTTTCCTCCCATTAAATGGGACACACCATAGCATAGTGGTAGTTAAGGTAATACGCTACAAGCCAGAAGGTCAAGAGTTCGAGGCCCAGTGGGGTCAGAATTTTTAAACTGACCCAAACCTTCTGGTGGCACTATGGCCCTGTGGATAACTCAGCATCTAACGAAAGGAATACCAGATGCTTGTTCTGAGGGTAAAGGCAGTTGTCATGCACAGAGCTGACAACCCAGTTGCCATGAAGTGCTGATTGTCTAGAAAAAGTGGGAGCCTTAATCTTCTTCTACCCCAAGGCTTGTAGTGAAATCACTTCACTTTTACCTCCCATTAAGTACATTATGCTGTTAAGTGAATGTTATAGGTTTCCTATTCATCTATACTTTCTTTCACATTGGTTTTACATAACAATATCTCATAGTGTTAATTCCTAAAGAGTCAATTTACTTTTTATACTATAATTTCTTATAAAATGTTTTATAATAATTTTAAAATGATGTGTGCAGGATGTTGAATTGTGCCAATATCAAGGAAAGCTACGAGGGCTTCGGAACTCTTGGGCTGCCATATCAACTTGTCATGGACTGAGGTATGTCATTTATTTTTAAATATTACATAAACTATAACTTATTTCAATGAATGAATGAGTAATTTCTTATCTTACCTCATAGTTTATGTTTTCTTAAACACGGGAACTGTAGTTTTCAAGAGGAACAGCCCTCATAACGTCGGTTGAAAATGAGAGGGATGTTCCTCTCGAATACTGCAGTTCCCGTGTTTAAGAAAACATAAACTATGAGGTAAGATAAAAAGTGACTCATTCATTCATTGAATTAAGAACCTCATAATGTTATTTCCCATATTTAACTATGTTTAGCTTATTTGTTTTATTAATCATGCAGATGTAAAGTAAATTTCTTTACATTTGATGTAAAATATATGAGTGTTGTGGTGTTGCGTAGAAAATTATTTATTTTACACCACTACTTTATACTGTCTCTCGCACAGTAAACTGAGTCACATGGTAGACCTGAGTTCGGTTGCTAGTATTTGAGTTTCCTGGTTGAGTATATCAGGTTTTCCTTAACCATATGCCAGCAAATTCAGGACACAATTTCCCTGAAAATCATCAACCTCATATTTTTCATGAACCATATGATAACATGCTGATCACATGGATGATCCTCCATCTCTGTGAAAAACACATATGGAAGTGAGATTGCAGCTGGTTGGCAGGCCAAGGGCTTTCTAGATCTGTTGCACCATTCATGTGAAATTAAAAACAAAGACAGCACCAAAACAACTATATCATGATAACTCCATCAAATACTACGAGTTAACATTTTTTTGAGTGAGAGTTAAATTTTCAACCCAGAGTTACAATGTAGTGTTTTTGATAGGTTTTAGAGCCGCATGCAAATACATTAGTCTCTACTCAAATTACTTTCAATCACCAGTGAGCTGACTTTCCGTGAGCAAGTGCAAAGATCGAATTAGCGACCCACTAACTGGTCATGCATAAAAGTCGTCGTTTTCGTAATATTAGCAAGAAATTACCCAGAACTCTCAGCGATAAAACCACTTCCGTTATTTTCATCTGCTAGAGGAATGTATTTACGCTTGCATCCCGCAAATAAATACCATATATGACGACGTCTGCATCCTGCGATATTATGCCGATTCTCCTGTTCTTCCAGTTAAATTCTTTGGTAGAATCTATCAATTCCTCTTCTACGCGTATACTGAAAACATGATCGAAGTCTTCAAGGTCCGACATCTTGGATAAAGCAGCAAGGTTTCAAAGTACATCGGTTCCAATCAGGTTGCTCACGATTCGTTCTCTGCAAAGTCACCTCGCCAGGTAGCTTAGGAATTTCGACAATTATTATCGCATGAACAGATTTTTGAGTATGCGAAAACGTCTTTGGGTGCAACTTTCTCAGCAGAGTACGACTTTTACGGTCTAATGCATTCACAGAAACGACCCTTAGTGTCCAAGTGTTCTGATTTTAGTGGATATGAATTGAGAACATCTCTCCCTGAAGTTAAAGTGTTAGATCATCACACTGCTTCTGAGAGTATTAATTTATGAAGACAAATTAATGCCTGATGCAGGATTCAAACCCAAACTTCTAGCTTTGTATGTTCCCGCTACAACCATCTATCTTTTCTTTCCTCATATATATACCATTCTCTTTATCTGAGACACCTAGCCATTGCTAGCTTCTAATTCAAGAAGACATTAATGAGAATTTACACAAATATTAGTCAATAAAACTTTTTATTTTGAAGTTATAATTAAATTATAACATTTGCAATGACAGACAAATTATTAATTTGTAAAGAAAATTAACCCCTAAACTTGGATTCGATTGTACAGCATGTGTCTCTAGACTGAGAGACAACACTGAACATAATAGATCTGACAGAACAAGAACCATAATCTAAATTAAGACATTATAGGGTTTTTCATGTATAGAAAATAGTTTTCCTCTTATGGGAACGCTGTTGCCACATGGCACATAGACAGTGTGGTGGAGATGAATTATATCTCCCTCTTTACTTCTAGCATAAGTACAGTAACAATATAAGTTTATGGCACAATTATCTTCATGACTGTTACTAAAATCTTAATTGCTATCATTCAAACTAAAGAACAACATTAATATAGATTGTGATCATAGAAATGCCAGTAGCTTCAAAACATTTTCGCTGAATAAAACCACCCATGATATATAGGTTGTGACAAAATAAGTTTAGTTGAAAAGGGATTGCTCAGTGCCATCTAACTTTATTAAATAATTGTATGATAACACTGGGGAACAATTTGTAACAAAATTTCTGTTGAGTTTGATTTTTAAGCTATTGTATAGTTAACTAGGCAAGCTGATTTCAAAACTCACATTAGTTTTTTTCTACCATGTCACATTTTTTTCTCTACACCTTATGATAATGTGATCACTCTCCTATTGGCCAATACAAACCTTCTCTGATTGGTGTCAGATGAATGATTAGTGGGCCCAGATTCAATACCTGTTGGAGTTGAAAATTTTTAATTGTTAAATTTATTTTATTTATTTAATGGCAAACATTTCAATCTCAGGGCCAGGAGAGGTGGTGGTGTACAATTTTAATTGCTAGATTGTTCACAATATTTCTGCAATTAAATTGCAAAAATCTCCACACTACATGTTTATGGTACTGTTGGTAGAAATTTGTCTGTTGGATGGGGGCCTTAAGCCTGGCAGTATGGTGCATAAATTGAAAATAGACCACGTTAACGCCATCTATCCATCCAGTGCAGAATCTGAACCACATAAAGTGCAGAGGATAGCATTACAAAACACACACACACTTGGTCAATTGTTACAACATGCCTTCTAATAAAATATATTTTCGATGTTTTTATTATTAATTTCATACATCTCAATGATGGATAAATCATATTTAAAGAGAAAAATTATACGCTCAGACCGGGACTTGAACCCGGGACCCTTGGTTTTCTAGTCCAAGTGCTCTACCATTTGAGCTACCTGAGCAAGTACCGATCTAAACGCAAATCTTTCTCTATATACGTTGAAATTCCCGCCCACCAAATGCTTTGAAGCCTTTGCTTGATTTATCCATCATTGAGATGTATGAAATTAATAATAAAAACATCGAAAATAGCCATACTGGCATTTATAATGTAATGTATAATTCCCAAATATGTCTTCTTAATATAGGAGCCGCCATTTGCAAAGTTAGAAGCAAAGGCTTCAAAGCATTTGGTGGGCGGGAATTTCAACGTATATAGAGAAAGATTTGCATTTAGATCGGTACTTGCTCAGGTAGCTCAAATGGTAGAGCACTTGGACTAGAAAACCAAGGGTCCCGGGTTCAAGTCCCGGTCTGAGCGTATAATTTTTCTCTTTAAATATAAAATATATTTTGTTTACATTTGTTTTTATTCATGCTTGAACCTTAGGGGCCAATGTGCAGAACTCATAAACAATACATTTGGGAGTATATGTTCCTTAACAAAATAATGAACCTCTCTGTATGACTACCATTCCCATAAGTTTGTTAGTCAGGTCCTTTAACACTTAGCATAGTTAATTTTATTTAATTTAACTTTTTACTTTAACTAGGAGCATATTAGCATTTGTCACCTTTATCTGTTAACAGTTGCAATTACGAATTATATCACCTGTTAAGTTGCATTTAATCATGAAAACCATATCACCATTTTACCAACTTTAAATAAGGTATGATGAAATGAGTTTCTCTAAATTTGATTATTTATTAATGCTCCACTGTATGAAATCTATTAGGACAGCTCTTCCTTAAGGACCATTCAGGCTTAGGTCAAGTCTCAATTTTTGAGAAAATAGATTACAATGTGATAGAGTGTTTCATTTTAAAACTATCTTTCTTCATGTGCTTTCAATAAAAAGAAAATATTTTGCAAAAGAATGGACTGACTGGGCCTAGAAAGAGATGCTGTACATAGTTTATTTTAGGACTAAAGGTTGGCTGATAACTAGTGGCTTTTGCCTGCACTTTCTCCCATCATCACAATCTCCTTGCTTGGGGCTGATCCCAAGAACATGAATTGGGACCTCCATACAAAGTCAGATAGTATCATTGCTTGGAAATTTCAAGTAGAAATTCAAGTTCAATTGTATATAAATAGTGCGATCAGTTGGATATGTCACTAGTTCACCAACCACAGCACAGCATCTGCGTGGATCAGCGCCCTACTCTACGGCCATTTAGCCAGCTGTTAAATATTACACTACAGGGGGAAAAAAAGAGAGAAAGAGAGAGAGAGAGAAACATTTAAATTGAAATTGAATAACAAATATACCTGATGTTTATATGAGATGCTCAAAATGATGAATTTACTTTAAAGCTTTTTGGTCTTATGTATCAAACCATAGCTTACATGGCTAATTGACAAAGTGAGTGTGAGTCACACACCAATCTCTTCTCAATTACTTGTCAAGGACTGAAATTGTCCATTTTAGCAGGAACTGGAGATTCTGGATACTGCCTACACAATTTTCGTTGACACTTTTGCTATGAAAATCTCTTTACAGTTATGGAAAAACATTGTTCAATAGTGTATTTCATGCACCTTTCTTTTGTCTAGGCGAGCTGGTCACCAGGCATTCTCTTCACACTGGTGGCAGATGCAACCGATTGCTCATTACTGTTGTGTTAAATTGAGGTTCTACAATGCATTAATTTAAAATAAATGTTTATGGCAATTTTATCTCTCCCTCAGTCTAGGTGCAACTTATTTTTGACCTGAACGTTATTTTACCTTTAAATTTAAGGATCCAGCTTATGCTCAGGAATGAGTTTTTTTATGGTTCAATTAATAACATATCGAGAGGTTCTTATAGAGACATAGTATAACACATAAGTTTATTAATAGTGAGTGGAGAACATATTTTAATCGACTCACCTCATACATTTTCAAACTTCTTTGATACCAACGGTTTCAGACAAAATCATGTCCTTCTTCAGTCATGGCTTCCACTGATGAAATTCCGTGATTGTTGATTTCTTATGAATGAAGAAGAATAAATATCAATCTATGAATTTCGATATTCCGGTGGATAAAAATTTAATTACAAAGTTTATAATCCCAACAAAAGATGGCAGCACAAGAAGTGATGTCACTAAAGAAATCAACAATCATGGAATTTCATCAGTGGAAGCCATGACTGAAGAAGGACATGATTTTGTCTGAAACCATCGGTATCAAAGAAATTGGAAAATGTATGAGGTGAGTTGATTAAAATATGTTCTCCACTCACTATTAATGATATAACCTCATAATGTTTACTTCCCAATATTATCAACTTTTATAAGATTCATGATGTGTTCCGTTGAGGTTTATTCAAAATTAATAAAATTATAGAATATTCACCTGAAAGGTCCGTCTCCTCAACTTAATTATCATTTAACTGTAGCGCTTTCGGGACTTGTCCCATCATCGGCAGGATTCAAAACTGGTGTTTCACTGAAGATCTGGTAGAGGGGGTTGCATGTATTGGGTTCGTTTTCGTTTATCAGGCTATCTCTCGAAGAGATGGAAATCATGAAAGCAGCTCACAACGACAGCCTGATAAACGAAAACGAACCCAATACATGCAACCCCCTCTACCAGATCTTCAGTGAAACACCAGTTTTGAATCCTGCCGATGATGGGACAAGTCCCGAAAGCGCTACAGTTAAATGATAATTAAGTTGAGGAGACGGACCTTTCAGGTGAATATTCTATAATTTTATATTAATTCCCAATATTAATTTAAATATACATAAGTTTATATTTAATCTGGCCCAACTTAGTCTACGTAGAACTCACAAGCCACTACTGATATGTACTAAACTAACCAAAAGTTCTGATCTCTTTACTACAAAGGAACTATCAACCATTGCATGCCAAAACCTAAATTGAAATTTCTTCCAGAGAAGCATTGTCATGTACAAAACACATGTCCAAAAAATTATGTACCTTTTTAAACTGGAAGGCACTAACTCCAAAGCCAAATCTCTCATATAAACTATATGGAAGTAGTACAACTCCTGTATTGGCAGACTGGATAATCTCACTAACTGCCATCTGTGCCGCATCCTGCCTTACTCCACTCTGCTCTTAACTCATGCAGGAATGTACATCTGCTCCATATAATGGGTTGCCATTACTGGATTCTGGCTTCGATTTCTGTGCCTTATAGTTAAAAATGGCAGATAATTTTTTTGGACATGGCCTTGGTACATCACACGTTTCTCTGGGACAAATTTCAAGGTAGGTTTCGGCATGCAATGGTTTACAGTTCCCTTGTTAGTCATTTGGAATTTTTGGGTATAATGTGGTCATTGATAGAATAAACATTATTATTGGTTCTTATTATATTAAATTGGTTCTTAGAAAGTAAAAACATACTAACAACAGCACAAACTGGATTCAGGCAACATCTATCTACAAAAGAAAATACAATTCAACTTTCTCAAGATGCCAAAGAATCTTTCAACAAACATCAAGATACGCTAACAGTTTTCATTGATTTTGAAAAAGCATATGACTCGGTATGGAGATATAAATTACTTAAAAACTCACAAAACTAGGCATTCAAAACAATATGTTAAACTGGATCACCCAGTTCCTTTCACAACGTTTCTGTGCTACAAAATACAATGACAGTACTTCCAAATTCCGACAAATAAAAATGGGCCTCCCTCAAGGTGCAGTACTAAGTACAACCCTGTTCAACATCTACATCAACGATCTGCCACCAGCTATATCAAACACAGAAATAAAGACAGCTCTTTTTGCAGATGACATGATTATGTGGACATCTTCCTCACAAATAGAAAATCTAAATCATCTATGGAAAAGGCTCTTAACCTACTAGAAAAGTGGACCCACAACAATTTAATGGCCATTAATACAGACAAAACAACGTTTCAAATATTTAGCTTGAAGAAAAAAATTCCAAAACTAAATCTACAGTTCAAGAAAACAAATCTGAGACAAACAAATGAAACAAAATATCTAGGAACAATTTTTGATTCAAAATTATCATGGAGAAAACACATTGAAGCAGTAGTAAACAAAGCAACGAAAAGATTCTCAATCTTAAAAAGATTAGCCGGAGCAAAGTGGGGCAGTAATCGCCAGACTCTGAACACCACATACAAACATTCATCAAGCCAATACTACTATACAAGGGGAGGTAATAATCACAGCAAATAACTCGAACCTGAATCGCCTAGAAGTATGCCAAAATCAGGCTTTACTGCTTATAACTGGCGCAGCAAAATCAACTCCAATCGCAGCAATGCAAGCACTAACTCAGAACCCTCCAATATGTCTAACTTTAGAGGAACAGGCAATAACACAACATGAGAAAATGTTACGATTAACAACAACAAAATGGGAAAAAAGGCAGTTACAACCAAGCAAGTTGAAAACACAAACAAGTTTCTTGTCCAAAGTAATGGAAATAAAAACAGATTTGAATCTTCCTAAATCTAAAGAAAATATTTTGATCAGAGATAACCCTCTTACTTTTGAACCAATTAACATTCAGCTAAATCTAGAAGAACCAGTTACAAAATCTGAAACTCCCACACTTGTACTAAAAGCTCTAGCATTAGAAGTTGTGAATAAGAGATATCCACCAGAAGAATGGTTACATGTCTACACAGATGGATCTACTATTGATAACAACTCAGGATCAGGAATTACATGTGCATTATTTTCATTTTATCAACCAGCAGGATACCACACAACAAATTTTGATGCAGAAGTAACGGCTATTCATATTTCACTCCAACAATTACTATACAGAATAAATAAATTTCAAAATGCGGTCATACTCTCTGATTCTAAGGCAGCAATATATGCAATAAATTCACACAAAATGAAGTCAATACAAATTAAAGAGTGCTACAAAATGATTCAACAACTCCAAAAACTACAGAAAAGAATTCAATTGCAATGGATACCTGCACATTGTGGAATTGCTGGAAATGACACTGCTGATTTTCTTGCCAAAAAAGGCTCCAATTTAATTCAGAATACTACTAAAAGCTTACCTTTCACATCCATAAAAAGAATAGTTAAAAACAAATATAAAATCAAACAAAACCAAGACCTATGTAATAAAGCCAAAGACAAAAAATGGAATATTTTAGTAAAGAAGCCAGATATTATTCCAGAATTTCCACGTAAAACTACAGTAGCAACATTTAGACTGCTTACAGAACATGACTATTTAGCCAAACATTTATATAAAATAGGAATCTACACGAATCCAAATTGTCCTCTATGCAATAAAGACGAAGAAATGAATGAAGAACACCTACAAACCTGTGAAGTATTACCTGTTGGATCCACAATAGAGAAATATTGGAGAGCAAGAACGCTAATGGCTTCGGTGCCAAGGCCCACAGCATTTGAAAACAACAACAACAACATTATTATTAGATGTAAAATATGTTAAGTTGGTGTTATTTATACCTACGTCTTATTCTTAGTTTTTATTTTATGACAACTCAGGTTTTTAGTCTCACAATTCAAATCTGAGTATAAAAGGGATGAAAAGTTTTATTCAGAGATCTCTTATTTCAGGCTTGAAGTTCTTATACATTCTGTTAATCTAAGACATGGGACCCTTAGTTTTACATCCAAAGGAACACATACTTACTTACTTACTGGCACTATCGAACCCGTAGGTTCATGGCCGCGCGGACATAAGCTCTCCATACATCCCTATCCTCAGCTAATGTTTTCCAGTCATTCCCTGTATAATCTACTTCCCTCAAATCATAGTTAATGTTATTCTCCCACCTCATTCTTGGTCTACCAACTGGGCGTTTTCCCTCTGGCTTTCCTACAAGAAGCTTCCATGCAAGTCTTTCGTTCCCCATATGTGCAACATGTCCTGCCCATCGCAGTCTATGAGACTTAATTGTTCTTATTATATCTGGCTTCCTATAAAGACCATGTAGTTCACTGTTATGTAGTCTTCTCCATTCACCTGTCTGTTCATCTCTCTTTGGTCCAAAAATTTTCCTAAGAACTTTATTCTCAAATACTTAAGACATACTCCAAAATTTTGCATTACCTCTGGCAGGGTTTGAACTCACTATTTAGTTTTATTATTTTGTGAGATTGGTTCATCTAGTCTGACCAAGCACCATATATGGTTGAAAATACTATAGTTTTCTCACATACTTTTTTGTTTTGTTTACAGTGGCATTATATTTGATGGCGAGGAGCTACATTACCTGGAGCGAGGTCCATCAGACGATGAAGTAGAGGATGGATTCAGATCATTGCACTTCCTTTATAAACACTCAGACATTAAGACAAATCAAACTTGTGGTATGATTCTTGTTTACAGTATTTATTAAATTCTGCCATTTTAACCTAAATCTGTGAATTACTAATTGTTTACTTATTTTAGGAATTCTCACTATGAGGTATATTCATTAAGGTAGAATATGTTTATCACTCACCTCATATTGTTCAATATGAGGTGAGTGATAAACATATTCTACCTTAATACTAATTGTTTAATTATAAAACTTAATATTGAAGACTGAAATACTGTTGCCAAAATTATAAGTTACAATCCAAATAAATGATTATATGATACATTTCTATTGCTTTACCTTTGGTTTTGATAATCTTTGTATTATGTATAAATGTGCATTTATTAGTTGGTGGTTTCTGTATAATTAAATTATTAACTAATCAATCAATTGATTTAATGTTTACTTCATGAAAATCCATGTTTATAAATAATATATAATAACAAAATTCATTTGTAATCATGATAAAATTCGTCTGAAGAAAGTACAAAGTACTGAAATGGCTGTTACGAATTTGTATTTTAATAAATATGAAAAATCATATAAAACTCTTAAGTTTTATTTATATTTATAAATTATTAACGTTATTATTGTTGTGGTGGTGTTGTTATAGATAGCAAAAGATAATATACAAGTAAAATCACAATTTTAGGATTTTAGGGTAGACCCAAGTAGAATAATTAAAATGAGTCCATCATGCAGGAACTGCATAAACTAAGTGAACTCCTCAGAAAATTGAAGTTATGATGCTTTACAGAATATATCTTCATTTTGTTAAATTGGAGAAGCTCAATTTCTTATTCCAGCTTATTTAAACAAACCTATGATATAACCTATGATATAACCCAATAAATGTCTTCTTAACTAAGAAGCCGCCATTTGCAAAGATAGAAGCTATGGTTTCAAGCATTTGGCGCGAGGGAATTATCAACGTACATAAGAGAAAAATTTGCGTCTAGATCGTAACTCGCCTCGGTAGCTCAGTTGGTAGAGCACTTGGCCCGGAAAGCCAAGGGTCCCGGGTTCGAGTCCCGGTCTAGGCGAAAATTTTTCTCTTCAAAAATAAAACCTATGATAACCTAAGTTATTACCTTTTAAGTATTGTTACATAATTTGACACAAATTAAAATAATTTTTAGTGATTAATTTTCTGTTACTTAATTAAAAATATTAAATTAAACAAATGTATCTAATAGGATACATTGTCTTCAGAATTCACTAATAGTACTACTCTTGTTCATCTGCTATAGTTATACCATTTTTTACAGTACCTACATCTATTTTGTATATATGCATGTTATTCTTAAATTTTCTAACATAACCTTGAATTAAAAGTAATGTGAGTAGCACAGTAATTGATATAAATACAGTGGGCAAATTATTGTATAAAATTACCCAATAATATTAATAATAATAACTTCATTACCTTGGATCAAGCATAGAAGGCCCCTGGGTTACCAATTGGCTGCTGCCCTCACAGCCATATGAAAGAACTGGACAGTATAGGGATGAAAAGTGATCAGCATGCCGGATCCTCACCATTATAGTGGTTTTTACAACCTCATCTGCTGTTTATTATAATTAGTAAAATTCCTTGATGCTGTATGAGCAACAGTCCTATACAGTATTGTTTATTTTTTATTATTTCACTCACCTCGTGAGGTGAGTGAAATAATAAAAAATAAACAATATTAAAAAACCTCATAGTGTTATTTTCTATCTACATAACTTAGTCCTATACAGTGGTCAAATTAGATGAATTTTTTCCCCCATGAGGAATCAAATCACTGTGAATCCCATAGTTCTGCACCAAACCAGGATGTTTAGGCTGATTGACCATGGAGCAGGATAACAATGATTATATCCATCCATAGTAATTCTGCCCGAAGGCAGGTCCTTCACTGCAATCATAGCATTTTCATGCTATGCTTGCAGCTTTACTAGGGAATTGTGTAGGTGTGGTAGCTTCCTGTTGCTTTCCACACTGGTGAAGGATGATGATGATAATGATAAGGATGATGGCCATATGATATCGGGGACCGTTTGGGCCTTAAAGTTTTCCTGACATTTGTCTTACAGGTGAGGAAAAACCCGATAAAAAACCTCACCCAGAAAAAACTGCCCCGACTGGGGATCGAACCTGGGCCCGCTGCGTGACAAGGCAGCACGCTACCTCGAGAGCACAGCGGTGGACAATGATTATATAATCATTGTATAATAATGTAATAATTACACAGAACTCAAACCCAAGAACACGACCTGAGACAAGATGAAGAACAACATAAAATAATAATAATAATAATAATAATAATAATAATAATAATAATAATAATAATAATAATAATAATAATAATTAATAATAAACTGAGTTTTAATTATATTATTTTTGGTCTGGACATCTTACCTCAATATTAATGTTGATTTGTTCTTGAACATGTTTCAAAATTGAGGTAAGATGTCCAGACCAAAAATAATATAATTAAAAATAACCTCAAAATATAACTTCCTAAAATTAAATATTAAACTGAGTTTTACTGGATGGAGTTAAGACTATAAGTTCTTGTCTTTCTGTTCATCTCATTGTCAATTTACCTTAGTACTTGCAATTATGAATAAGTTATAATTAAATTAATACTTTTGTGTATATAATATAAATAAATTAATTAAACTTTAAATATAAAAGGAAATAAAAATAAGTTTAAACTTGATTATATATTATACTAGGGAGTGTCCATCCCAGTTGTGGTAAGTTTATTACAGATTAAAATATTTGGCATATACATTTTAAATAAACTAGGCATTCCATCTGCATATATTCAATAAAGTACACAGTTTAATTTATTTGCAGTGAAAACTAAGAACTTAAAAATTATGGTGGATTGTTAAGGAAATGATGCACCACTATAATTAAATAAATAATAGTTTTAAAAAACTAAAAGAACACACTTTATTAGAAAACCAAACTAAAAAATTAAAAGCAATTTTAATTTCCAACACGCTTGGGATAAAATTAAAGTGGCCAACAAAAAAAATCATCTCCACACATCTAGAATAAAACTAGAGTTATATACACAAAAAAATAATTTTACCGTCAAAAGCGTGGGGTGCTCTATATCAATTAATATATTTTATAATAAACAGATATTGGTAAAACTAAAGTCTCTAAGAAGAAAATGTAAAAACCATAAAAAGCACCCCATGCTTTTGATGGTAAATTCTTCTTTTTTTTTTTGTGTATGCATATAACTCTAGTTTTATTCTAGATGTGTTGGAGATTATTTTTTTTTGTTGACCACTTTAATTTTATCCCAAGCATGTTGGAAATTAAAATTATTTTCATCTTTTAGTTTGGTTTTCTAATAAAGTGTGTTGTTTTAGTTTTTTAAACTATTATTTATTTTTATTTTTTAGTTTTAATATTTTACAGAATAAGAGAAAAATGTAAATATCTTAAATTCAATACTATTATAGCATGAGCTAAAAGTAATGAGTTCAAATCGGATCCCCAAAGCTGTTTATAATTATATACCAAGAGGACGAAGATCACTGGGCTGTCCTATGAAACGCTGGAGGGAAAATTTTCTATAGGATCGTAACAGGCCTTGGCCTAATACTTGGAAGGAAGAAGAAGCTAAAAGTAATACTCTACTAAAAAATCCTCCGGGCTGGATTTGAACCAGTGACCTATGGATTACTGAAATTATATACCACTACAGTCCACCGCTTTACCAACTGAGCTCTTACAATGATTGAGTAAGAAGTTTATAAGTCCGCAACCTATTATACCAGTTTTTATTATTTTGATTTTCTGCTGATTCTGGCCAGGATTTTAGAAACATTTATGAAATTATTGTATTGGCATTGGTCCTTTACAAGTATACAAAGTTTCAAGTCAATCCAATGATTTTAAGTGGGTGAAAATTGTGTTGAAAGATTCCGTTACATAATTACACAAACAATTTTTTTTTATTTTCTGATGATTCTGGCCAGGATTTTGGAAAAAAAAAGAAATGAAATATTGTATTGTTATTGGTCCTTTACAAGTATACAAAGTTTCAAGTCAATCCAATGATCTTAAGTGGGTGAAAATCATGTTGAAAGATTCCGTTACATAATTATAGACACTTTTTTTGATTTTCTGATGATTCTGGCCAGGATTTTAGAAAAAAAAATGATATTATTGTATTGTCATTGGTCCGTTACAAGTATACGAAGTTCAAGTCGATCCAATGATTTTAAGTGGGTGAAAATCGCATTGAAAGATTCCGTTACATAGATAGATACAGGTCAAGCTAATATAAAGCATGTAAAAAGAAACAAATTACTATGTAGAATGTAATTGGCCAACTGAGGTGTGTATATATATATATATATATATATATATATATATATATATATATATTCTCTTTAATTTGCTTACTTGTTATAGTAGCTACTAGGTGGCAGTGGAGACCGAGTTCCCGCTACATCTGGTAATAATAGAGAATATGTATAAGAAAAATAAATGTTTGTTCTGGAATCGCCTGGTAGCGTAGTGGTAGGGCACTGAGATATCAACTCAGAGGTCCGGGTTCAAATCCTGTCCGGGCATTTATTTTTCTTATGTTGTCATATATATACACACACACACACACATATATATATATATATATATATATATATATATATATTACTTGGCAAGAAAAAAGTAAAAAAAAAAGAAATATGGAAAATTAAAAAAAAATTAGAATTTGACACAAAAATAACCTAAAAACAAAAAACAATTACATAAACAATAAATTGAATATGTGAAGTTAGTTGAATTATGGGAAGAAAAAAAACAGAATTGCCAATCTCGAGATGGAGATGCCTCACTCAGAATCACTGCCTCCAGTTCTACTGGTATGCAGCTGTTAGCATAAGGTCTGTTTAAACTATCTAAATAAGAAGAAAAAATCTACAATACTTGAGATAAACTTCATAACATAAACTAAATATAGCTAACCTATCCAAATCCTGATCTAACCTATCCAATGTAGGACATGGCAATGAAATATGTCGCAGTACAACAACAAAAAAAACATGTTGTTGCCACAAACTTAGTCATGTAATCGATAGCATTCAATACAGTTTACAACCTGTGGTTATATAGTACGTAACCTGTAGTCCCTGACATAGCCGAATTATGGAAGTGTGGAAATTTTGTAAAAATAAATATTTTTATGCCACATTTACAGAAGATGACCAGACATACTGACTAAGTAACTGATAATGTACTTATTTTAATTTATCCAAATATATGAATGGTTCAGAGATTACATTATTACATTGGATTGACTTGGGAACCATATGTTATAGTCATTGACTTCTTTGGAAATTTGATGATGTTAGGATAACAATGTCATCAATTTTTTTTTTAATTTCATGATGAAAGCAATGACACTTTGGTTTACTTCATTATAATAAACTATAGCCCCTATCTGAGCATATAATTTCTCTCTTCAAATATGATATAGACAACCCAATAAATGTCTTCTTAACTAAGAAGCCGCCATTTGCAAAGATAGAAGCTATGGTTTCAAGCATTTGGCGCGAGGGAATTACAACGTACATAAGAGAAAAATTTGCGTCTAGATTGTAACTCGCCTCGGTAGCTCAGTTGGTAGAGCACTTGGCCCGGAAAGCCAAGGGTCCCGGGTTCGAGTCCCAGTCTAGGCGAAAATTTTTCTCTTCAAATATAATATAGACAATTTGTTTTGTTTTCAGGATACTCAGGGACACCTCATCATATCTTAGATAATCAGGAATTTAACAGGATTCTCAGGGTGAGTATCTTTGGTTCTCATAAATTACAGTTTACAGAAGCTTCAGTATCTTATTGTATCATATCTGTGATTAAAGTAACGTAACCCCGCCTTCCAGGTGCCCCAACCTCAGAAGTGGGTTACAAGTTTGCCATGCCAGGAGGGAAACCAGGAATGTCGAAAGACAAACCTGGGGCATTTGGGAAAAAAAAAATGTTTTTCAGAAGGTTGTGTATTTGAGTCAATGTCAATTTGTAATTTTAATGAATTATGAAATGGTGAAATGCATCTCGATATTATAAAAATTCAGGGTAGCATTTGACTTGGTAAAAAAATTATTTCATGTCTCTTTTCAGTATTTTGCAGTCTTATAAAATGGATGAAAAATAAAACATTACAAAGCTTTATCTTATAATTACACAAATGCAAGTTTCACCAACATATGAATAAAGAATGATAAATTTGTAATCAAATGGTAAAGAGAAAAATTTATGCCTGAACCGGGAATCGAACCCCGAACCTTCAGCTTTCCGTGCTGAAGCTGAAGGTTCGGGGTTCGATTCCCAGTTCAGGCATAAATTTTTCTTTTTACCATTTGATTACAATAATTTAGCTGAAGGTTCGGGGTTCGATTCCCGGTTCAGGCATAAATTTTTCTCTTTATCATTTGATTACAATAATTTAGTTGTGTACTTTAATATACTTATTTCAATCATAGTAACAGCTTTAGCTTCTTAATATTAATTTAATGATAAATTTAATTAACAATTTTACAAATAAACAAATGAAGGTACCATATAGTACCCAAAAGAAATTATATCATTGTAGGATGCCATAGCTTATGTAACAAGCCAAAAGGTCAGGTTTCGAGTCCAGGTAGAATCAGGATCTTAAACCTGACCCAAAACCTTCTGACAGCACCATGGTCCTGGGGTTATTCAGCTTCTAACATAAATGAGTAAATCGGGAATTTATCAAATTAATTGTAAAGATTGTTAAAGATATACATAGGAAAAACAAAAAGGAATCTAAATACAAGATTAAAAGAACACCTCAGAAATGTTAAAATGGAGAAACCGAAAAATCTGCAATAGCTGCACATGCCTGGTCAGAAAAACATAGAATAGAAACCAAAACAAAATTACTTAAACAATTGGAAAAAACCGAAGGAACTCACAATTTGGGAAAAAATTTACATATGCAAGAATGAAAATACAACTATGAATTTGAAATACCCGGTTATAAAGAAAGAGGACTGATTTGGAAATTCTTCGGTCGGCCACCAGATGGCGCGGAGGTCAGTCTGCAGGATAGAAGGCCGTTGGACGTCAGTTGTGAACGTGACGCAGCATTGACAATGTCACAAATTATGTGAAGAAACCCAGGGTCTGCTATGAATTATGAAGTATGAGGTGAGTGAAATAATAAAAAATAAACAATATTAAAGAACCTCATAGTGTTATTTCCTATCTACATAACTTAATTATATGCTTGTTCTGCCATCACACAGGGCTGACAACCCAGCTGACATCTTTTGTTGCTTGTCTAGAAAAGATGGGAGCCTTAACCTCCTACTACCCCAAGGGCCACTTTAAGACCTGTAGTGAGATCACTTTACCTTAATAGTAACTTAAATATCATCAGTACTTATTTCATTATAAGATAAACTAAAAACAAATTATTTCCAAAAGGAGTATTTTTAACATTTATAAAAGAAAATTAGAGACCAAACTAAGATTACATAAAGTCACATCAAAAGCTGCTCTAAAATACGGAAGTGAAATTTGGATTTTAAATAAAAGAAACTCTCATAAACTTCAAGTAAGCCAAATGCGCTTCTTACGATCATTGTTAGGAGTTAATAGACTGGATCACCAAAGGAACACTACTATCAGAGGAAAACTTGGAGTAGCAAGTTTAAATGAAGATATACAAAGATACCAACAAGAATGAAAAAATCATCTGAGAAGAATGGCAAGAAATAGACTTCCAAAATTGGCATTCCAATATACCCCAACTGGACATAGGGACCAAGGAAGACCAAAACATCGGTGGAAAGATCAAGACCATCTTCGCTAGGTTTACCGTACAGGCCACATGGCCTAAAACGAATTTGTTCATGATGATGATGAAAAGAAAATTAAATTTGTCAGTTAGTAGCAGTGATTATATCAGTTTTTGATGTTTAATGTTAAATTTATCACTTCTCACTGAATGACAAATTAAATTTTAAGAGAAAAATATACGCCTAAATTTATTTATTTATTTAAAGTTAAATCAATTTTCATTTATATCCTTACCAATATTCACTGCTGTGAATTTAAGTGATAATTAATATTTTGTTAGGAAATGTTAGTTTTGTTGCTATATTATCTTGAAATAGTTAGTAGTGTACATTTATTTACTTATTTCAATCATAGTAACAGCTTTAGCTTCTTAATATTAATTTAATAAATAATGCTATAGCTATGTGGAGTCCCTTCATGTCTTCTTAAAGTAGAAGCCATTCATTGTGTATTTGTGAATGATGATTCATTGCATTTGAATGTGGGACCATGAGAGTAAGGTAAAGGTAGGATTTATGCTTGGATGGGAAGGAAGCCTGAATTAGCTCAATGGACAGAGCATCAGCACAGAAAGCTGAAGGTTTGGGGTTCGATTCCCGGTTCAGGCAAATTTTTCTCTTTACCATTTGATTACAATAATTTAGTCCTAATATGTTTGACATTGCATAATAATCATTAGATGATTTTACACCACACCTTATATCTTTTTATAAACCTAGAGCAGTTTCAGAAGGTCTCCCTTTCATTGTCAACTGGCATCTGATAGTCAGATGGGACACCTATTGAGACCAATCTGTATTTATATAAGATATATGAGGTGAAGTGTAAAATATTTCATGATTATTAAATAAAACCTCATAGTGTTACGAGGGTGGATCAAATATAAACCGGAATTTGTATCTGGAGGATCTGGTAGCGAACTGCAAAGGTTGCGGTTTGGAGGGGAAGTTGGTGGGGGTGTCTGGAGTAGGGATCTTGATGTGTCGCACTCCGAAGAGCGGCCGCTTGCTTCAGTACGCCATGAGCGAGCAAGAGGTACACACGTCTGTTGCACAACGCATTATTATTAAGTTTTTGGCGAAAGAAGGCACTAAACCTTCTGAAATTTTGAGAAGGCTCCATGCGCAGTTCGGGGAAGCAACCCTTTCGAAGACACAGGTGTATGATTGGCACAAAAAAATTTTAGCGGGCCGGGATTCAGTGGAAAATGAGCCCCACCAAAGACGGCAACGAACAAGCATCACTGCAGACAACTTTCGTGCTGTGCGGGACCTTATTGAGGAGGATCGGCGTGTAACAACTTCTGAAATTGCTTCACACGTTGGAATAAGCTTCGGAAGTGTTCAAGCCATCATCAGTGATGAACTCAAATTCCGAAAATTGTCTGCCAGGTGGGTTCCTCGGCTCCTCAGCCAGGAACAAAAAAATTTGACGAAAAACTGACGAAAATGCATTGGACACCTCTGGAACATCCTCCTTACAGTCCAGATTTGTCACCCTGTGACTCCCATTTGTTTGGGCCACTGAAAGAAGACCTGGCGGTTTGACCGAAGACGGTTTGGTGACAATGCAGCGGTAGAGGAGTTTGTGCGCAACTGGCTGACTACACGTCATCCCTCATTCTTCAAGGACAGCATCAAAAAGTTGCCAACTCGATGGCAAAAGTGTGTTGGAAATGCAGGAGACTATGTAGAAAAAATGAGGTGGTGGTTTTGTATTTTTTTTTGTTAATTCAATAAAATTGTAAACAATAATTCCGGTTTATATTTGATTCATCCTCGTACTTCCTAAATATATTAATTAACATTACACAGCTTGCAGAGTAATTTGTTCTGAGCATAATATTTATAGGTATCTTTTTATATTGGATGTAGAATACATATGTTAATATTTATTTATTAAAAAAACAATTAAAATGTATATAACATGAAACAAATTGTTATTGATCTTAGATATTAAGAAGTGATAAATTTAATATCTAAGATTGAAAATAAGCTTTGCTGGCTATAAATGTGGTGTTAATTCCCAATAAAGTCTTCTTGTTAAAGAAGCCACAGATGAGAGGTAGAATGAAAAGTTCATAGCCTCACCATGTGGGAATTCATATATAAATATTAATATATGGATATGAGCTGAGGTATAAAGAATTTTAATTTAAATCTTAAATTAAACCTCATGGTGATTTTTCCTATAAAAGTTCAAGAGAATTAGTGTTCATTTGAATGTGGAGCCTGGTAGCTCAGTGGCCAGAGCACTGGTATACAGAACCAAAGACATCAGGTTAAATCCTGATTCAGGTGGTATATTTTTCTCTTCAAATAAAATATTTATATAATTTCAAGAATTGAAAGTATTTTATTATTTTGATTTGAAATTCTGCTCTCAGTTACACTTTGGTCATAAATAAGTTAAAAAATAAAATTTAGATTAGATTAGATTAGATTTATTTAGCCTGGTGGAGTTAAGGCCATGTGGCCTTCTCTTCCACTCACCAGGACAAACATATATTACATCAGAATATAACAATCTTAATTAACTCTAATATTAAACACTAAGTAAAAATTTGATCAAAAGATAATATCTAATATACGTATTACGATCTATAATACAACCAGTTAATATTAGTTAAAATTAAGACTAAAACTAATAATAAAATGTATACAAGCAAGGCATATTAAATTGTCCCTGTCTAGTGTATATAAAAAACAGGAAAATAATGAGATATAGAAAACTAATTTTATGATTATACAATATTTAAAAACAAAACAAATAAAAATATTTGTTATTCTTAATATTATTTTCATAAATAATTAAATATTAAAAAAAATTAAAAATGAATACCTCGAGGTAACAGTTGTCCTCAACATTAAAATTGTGAGAGCTATTCAAAACTACTTTACTTATTTTAGGAATTCACACTATGAGGTATATTCATTTAGGTAAAATTTAATTACTCACCTCATATTTTTCTTCTTTTTTAAATTTAAACTAGTTTCGCAACTTTACACTTCAGTTCCATCTTGGTATTTTCGTGACCGTTGTTCTGTCATCTTGACGAGCCGTCTCTTGCTCCCTCTGTTGGTAGACAAAAACGATTTTGAGGTTTTTCAGTCTACCAACAGAGGGAGCAAAAGACGGCTGGCTCTTCAAAGACAACAGAACAACGGTCACAAAATACCAAAGATGGAACTGGAATGTAAAGTTCTGAAACTAGTTTAAATAAAAAATAGGAAGAAAAATATGAGGTGAGTGATAAAATTTTGTCTAAATCAAAACTACTTGTTCCAATTTCAGCAGCTGGATTGTAAAAAGTAGTTCTGAAAGGCATTCACAATTTTAATGAATTTTAATGTTGAGGATGATTGTTATTATTACAAAACAACCTCAATAGTAGTTCAGTATGAATTTTAAAATTATTTGGTCATAATTACTTCAAATTCATCTGTAAAACCTCACTTTCAATTTTTGTAAAGTAAACAACTATTTTCGTATACTGTTCATTCACAACATAAAGAATTGTGGTATATTTTTGTTTTAGTATAAACGCAGCACAGATGTGATCAGAGGACCATACAATGCAAACAGACAGTCACGATACGTAGAATTAGTGTTAGTTGTGGACAATAAAGAATTCAAAGAGTTGGGAGAGAATAAGGAAAAGGTTTACCAACACTGCAAGGAAATTGCCAATATTATCAACGCAGTAAGTATCTTGTTATTCTCCTGTCTCCGCAAAGCAACAGACTTACAGCTGGTTGGTCTCACATCTACGTGTGTGAATCATGAGGTGGATGATCAACAGGATGGGTCCTTCAGACATTACAGCTGGTTTTTTTTTAATCTGGAGCCACTAATTATCATAGTTATCCAATTATTGAAGATGCTGGGAGGTCACCACTTCATACACTGGCCGAAGTCCCATGAGAAAATATATTCCCCCATGGGGACTCGAGACTAGCATACATCCTGTAGCTTTGACTAAGGCAGATGCCTTAGCCCACTCAGCCATAGTAAAAATAAAAAAAAATAGCAGTAAAAAAATATTAAAAATAAAAAAAATCTTATATTTAATTAATGTTGGGAAGTAAACATTATGAGGTATAATCATTAAAATTCATCGGAGAACATAATGAGTTATGGCTGACGAAACATGATTATGTTTGAAATCGCGATATCATGGAAGCATGAATCCTATGAGGTGAGTTGTTTAAACAATATGTTCTCCGATGAATTTTTAAAAAAATCTTGTTATTAGAGCTGTAATATTCCCTTAAAAATTGTTGCCACATATGTGACAAAGATCCCTCATTAATATCTTAATATTCTATTAAGTCTATCTGAAATTCTCTGCAAAATTGTTTTTCTTTGCATTGTTGTTAATACTGTAAATTTTCATGTGAGAAAGATTAATCAATGATGATTAAAAATTTAAATTTTTAAAAATATATTAGTATATTTGGGATAATTATAGCATTTTCACAAAAAAATAAGAAATCAGTGACATAATAACTCTGAAAAGACAAAATAATGTAGTTGATATTTAAATTAATATTGGGAAGTAAACATTATGAGGTTATATCATTAATAGTGAGTGGAGAACATATTTTAATCGACTCACCTCATACATCAATGTAGTTGATACTTAAAAAAATATTTATCATTTTTAAAATAAAGAAATAAAATTTAAGCTGAAGGGACTAGAAATCATGTAACTGACAACCATTTTAAGTGTCTTGTTGGAAAATTTTGCACATAAGAAAGAAGAAGAAAATATATACATAACTGTAGGCTTTCTCATATTCCAGTTAATTTTTACCACCTTTTGCAACATTTGCACTACAGGGTTTCTTGCTTTTTCTTTTAGTTCACTTGGTATATCTAATGTAATTGTGTTCATGTATTTGGTGTTATTGTAACTAATGATTAATTTTAAAGAACTGTGAAATGATGATTAATTATGAATTGAATCATAGTAATGAATTTCCAATCCAGTAATATCCATGATGGTTATGGAAAAACATGATTATAAATCAAGTTGATCAGCATTGGGATTTAAACTCAGATCTCCTGAATATGCGCCTCAATTTCTAACATGTAAGCCAACACTTTGAGTTAATGTTACTTCCTGTTTAAGCATACTGTGACAGATATGAATAGTAATATGGTTATTTTGGCTGTTCTCCGGGTCATTATGTGGTTATTTTACAGTTATACGTGCCTCTCAACATCTTCATTGCCTTAGTGGGGGTAGTCGTGTGGACTGAACATGATGAAATCCAACTCTCAACAAATGGTGATACAACGCTCACCAATTTTCTGCACTATCGTCGAGAGCGCCTTGTCAAAGAGCATCCTAATGATAATGCTCAGTTGCTCACGTATGTATGATTATGAAATCATATCTTACAAACACATCTGTAAGTTAGTACACAAAGAAGCTTCTTTTGTAGCAGTAATTTTATTAATAATCACATTTTGTTACAGGAGGGTGCAGTTTGAGGGAGGTGTGGTAGGAAAGGCTCTGAAGGGTCCGATTTGTACATATGAATTCTCAGGGGGAGTAAGTATGGATCATAGCCATGTTGTGGGTCTTGTGGCCACTACTGTGGCACATGAGATGGGGCACAATTTTGGAATGGAGCACGACACTAATGAATGTGACTGTCCAAGCGATCGCTGTATCATGGCTCCTTCATCCAGGTAGGCAATCTCTCCTCAAGTTCCCTTTTAAGGGTTAAGTTCTGGACACAAATGCCCATATATCTCAATCCCCCTCTCTTCCAATTCATTCTAGTCTATTATTCTTTTTCCAATATTCTTCATAACTTGTTTGGTCTCACATCCTACAGTCTAGTGCCTGTCTTGGTAACCATTATTTTAACATGGTCATACCAATTTATTCTACTGTCTTATCTTTCATCCTGTACTCTAAGTAGGTTAAGTAATTTTCATAAAAATTCTTAACACTTTGCATAGTACTTTCTGGAAAATCTTTGAAAAGATCATAGTTTTCTGATTCATATTATACATTTCTACGAAGTTCAGTGCTGTCATTCTTGAAGCTATTTTAAAGCTTTAAGCAGGTATATGGATCATGAATCTGTCCTTGAGTGTTTTATAACTCTCTTTTTCGTCAAAAGTCTTTCAAATAGTGAGATTCTTCAGAATGATAAGATGAATTTTCATAACTAGATATCTGAATTGGGGTGGTTACAAGCAAAGGGGTGTAAGTGCAAGTTTTGTGTATTGAGAAAATACAGTTTAAAGTTGAAGTTGTTTAAGAAAATCATTATAACAATCATACTTTATCTACTCCTAACGCATACACTTATATCCCTTTGCCACTATATAAAATTATGCTTCAAGAATGTAATTATGCACCAAATTAGTTTTTTTGCAAAAAAATTACTTACTTCCCTTTGCTTCTAACCACCTCAATTAAAACTCACATAGTATTAATAAATAATGTAGGTTATTTTTTAATGTAATGTACTAACAATTGATTTCAATGGCAAGATTTGTGAATATTTTATTTATCTTTTTCAGTTCCATGAGTCCAACACAGTGGAGTTCTTGTAGTTTAGAATATTTAGCACTAGCATTCGAACATGGAATGGATTATTGTCTCAGAAATAAACCTCTGAGGTAAGTATGATTTCTATATTACAACTTAAACTAGAATTATAAAATATTTGTCCTATTTGAAAGCAAAGACAAAGAATGAAAAGTAAATATGTACATCTCTCATTATGTTTATGAAAGTAAATTTATGCCATTCAATATACCAATGCTGCATGTCCATTGTTTATACATGTATAGAGTGTGTTTCTTTTAAAAAATCCACAGTTTTTTAAAAAATATTTGAGCTCGGAAATTATTGTTAATACTCTTGCTTAGTAATTGAAATTGGTCAAATAGAGAGTTTTTAAAACTTTCCAATATTTAAGCAGAAGATAGTAGCCCTATGTACCAAAAAAATGTTTTAAAATCAATATGAATTATATTATCAGTTCTTTACACTGTCTAAATTAGATCAAATCAACCAACATAATGAATGCTTAAAAAACTGAACAAGTATAGGTTTAAATAAAATATTTCACAGAACCATTGATTAATACGAAGTACCTGGAAATGTGCACTGATCAAAACATAGCAGATTGTTACAAGGTAACAAGTGAAAACATACATATATCTCGCAGCATTTGATATAAACTATAAATATTTGGATCAAAATAAAAAAAAAAATTACTTAAAGCAAGAGATTTGTCTTACCATTCAGTTCAAGGTCCCAACTTTTGTTTAAGAATCTAAATATTAAAATATATAGAATGATAATCTTCTCTGCGATATATTATCAGTGTGAAACATGATTACGGACATTAAAGGAAGAAAATGAGCTAAAAGTAATTGATATTTGTAGGAAGTAGCACTATGAGGTTTTATTTAACAATCATCAAATGGATAAGATTTTACACCTCACCTCGTATTTTGTATAATATCCATGGCCGATTTTAAAGAACTCTTTCCTTCATTTTATATAAAACAGTTTTTAAACCTGTTGTAGTGTAATCCTGGACCATATCAGAAAGAACCGCTACAAGACTTGCCACCTGGGAGAGAAAGATCTTGTATCTGGTCCAATTAAGGATAAGGGTACCAGGAAATATATGACCTGTATAAAGATAATATGGGGCATGCCGTAGCGTAGTGGTTAAGGCACTGAGCTACAAGCCGGAGGGTCGAGGGTTCAAGTCCCGTTGGGGTCAGGATTTTTAAACTGACCCAAACCCTCTGGCGGCACTATGGCCCTGGGGTCGACTCAGCCTCTAATGGAAATGAGTACCAGACACTTGTTCTGGGGGTAAAGGCGGCTGTCACGCAGGGCTGACAACCCGGCTGACATAAAGTGCCAATTGTCTAGAAAAAGTGGGAGCCTTAACCTCCTACTACCCCAAGGGCCTCCGAGCCTGTTGTGGGATCACTTTACTTTACTTTTGTAAAGATAATATAGATATTAAAGTTAGATGTATCGAATGGTTGGGCCATATTTGCAGAATGAAAGAGACACGTTTGCCCAAGATGATATCAAATGCTAAGCTGGATGGAAGGAGAAAAGTTGAGAGGCCTAGGTTACAATGGATGGATGACGCACAGGCGGTCTATGGAAGATTGGCATAACAGATTGGAGAAAATAAGTCCATTGACCGAAGAGAATGGATGGTTATATTTAAGAAGAAATTCATGAATTTGACTAAAAAATGCAAAACAGACATGAGGAACAAAATTATCCTTGAAGACCAAGAAGAAAGAAATGATACATCTAAAAGTTTCCAAAGTAGATTGAAGATAATGTAGTTAATCTTTCAGAAGTAGCTTTGAAAAAAGAAGAACTTAGTTTGCTCAATCAGGGTTTAAAAACTTGTATCAATTATTCAGATAATGTTGAAGATTTTGTTGTAGATATCGAAATTGTGATAGAAAGGTTAGAAAATGATGAAAAAACAATCATTAGAAAAGAAAGTGAAAAAAATGTTAGAAGAAATTAAAAACACTCCTAAAAAATGTACTGGCAAATAAAAATATGGCCATTTTAAAAAAGATAAATAACAAAAATTTAATATTTTCTAAAGCTGATAAGGGGAATAAAATAGTAATGTTCGAAAAATCTGAATATTTCAATAGAATGGAAAACCTTTTAGAATCGAAATGAATATTTGGAACTAAAAATGGACTCCCTACCAAAAACTATAAAAAATTTTGACAAAACTATAAAACAAATTAAGCACACAATCTCTGATAAAGAAAAACTAAAATTGAAAGTCCCAAATTCTTCCAATCCATGAATGTATGGTCTCCCCAAAATCCATAAAATTGGGAACAAAATGAGACATATAATTAATAATACTTATCAAAATGGTTAGTACAGAAATTTAAGAGTTTTCGCAAGAATTTGAAAACAAAAGTATTGAAAATTCTTTACAATTAGTTGATAAATTGAATAACATTAGAGTGGATCATAATAACAGATTTGTGTCTTTCGATGTTGTTTTCATTGTTTCCGAATGTTCCAATAGAAAAAAAATGTTGAATTTTTTGGAAAAAAATGGTTGAGTTCTTTTAGATTTAAAAAAAAGAAGTAATAGAGGAATACATCAACCTTACAAAATGTTTGTATTGAAAATTATTATATTACCTTCAATGGTAAATTTTATAAAAACACTTTTCGGATTTATCTATGGGAAATCCTCTTTTCGCCATTTTTGCTAATTTATACATGAGTTACTTTGAGTGCCATACCACCAAGGCTTACCCATGGATTTTCAAGAGTTGGTACAAATATGTGGACGATATTTTTTCGATAATAAATTCAAAACATGTTGATGTTGCATTGAAATTACTTAAATCTGCAGAGATTGTATCAATTAAATTTACCATAGAACCAGAAATTGAAAACCAAATTCCGTTTTTAGATTTATACATAATTAGGAATGAAAATACTCAAAAATGAATTTGATGATACAGGAAAGGATATACATACTGATAATTATATAATACAACGGCTTTCAATCCTCTGGCACATAAACATGCAATATTTAATAGCTCTTTATAGATTGATAAATGTCCCATTAAAGAAGTAAATTTTAAGAAAAATACAAGAATATCCTAAATATACCAGATAAATGGTTTTAATAAGAGGATAATATCAAACAAATTAAAGAATTTCAAAAAGGTAAAACAACTTAAAGATGCTCTACCCTACAAAGTGTTAGTAAAGAAAAGAAGAAATTCAAGAAATTACTTACCATCTGGAATTACATAGAAAATTTGAAAAAATGTTTTGACAACACAAACATTACTCTGGCACCAATAAATAACTTTAGTCGGGAAAAACTTCTAAGTAACTAATTAAAAAATCAACATCCAAGACAGTAAGAAATCTGGAATTTATCAAATAATTGTAATGATTTGTAGGAAAGTTTCATAGGAAAAACAAAAGGAAACTTTGGAAACACGCACTAAAAGAACATTTTTAGAAATATTAAAATTGTGAAATTGAAAAAATCAGCAATTGCTGCACATAGTTTGCTAGAACATCATATCATCTTCTTCTTCTTCCCATTTCATGTGATAGACCTAGTTGTCTGTTACGGTCTCCATCCAACATTTGAAGGGTTCTGCCCAAGACTCTCTTGCCTGGTGGCTGGTAATTTAAGATCTGACTGGTACTTCATCTTCTGCTCATCTTCGTACGTGAGATTTCCAATTGTTGTTCTTCTATTTTTGTACATATTCCATGTACTGATTCTGGTGTATTCTTGAGAATCTCAAATTCCTTATGGTCTGGTCTTGAGTAGCCTGCAGTACGTCTCATAAATTTCATTTTCTGCCACTGTTAGTTTGGTTCATCTACACTGCAAAATTGTCAGGCCTCACTGCCGTAACATAATAGGGGTCGGCCAGTGTTTTTAAATTCTAGTTTGTGTGTGTTGCTGTACTTGTTTTGGCTTGAAAATATTAATTATAATTCCTGTTAATCTGTTAAATTTTATAATTTTTTGACTAAAATCCTTTTCCTCTTCGTACATAACTGGTATCCGAGATAGTTAATGTGTTTAAGTTTGTTCGAATATTTTATTATTAATAACAATTTTACGGCAAATAGGTCTTTTCCAGGAAAGCCATGACTTTAGATTTTCTGTTGAGATTCCCATGTTGTAGTTTATTGCAATTTGTGAAAAGAGTGCTGAACGTTGTAGGTCATCGTCTGAGTTTCGCTATAAACACAATGGCATCGCAAATATAGGATGTCTAAATTATATAATCTATAAGTGGTAACACTGCCTGTGGTTGTAGTCGTCATTCTTTAATAATTGAGGTCAGGTTAAATATGAGAGCATGGTGAAGACACATCCTTGTCTAACTCCTTGATTAATTGTCTGCATTCTGAGATTTTATTTTCAATCTTAACTTAGATGTAATTCTCCTTATAAATATCATATTATAGATTTTTAATCGTTGGTCTGGGAGGATTCATCATAGTTGAGGATTTCTAATAATTTGTTTCGATTAGTAAAATGAATATGAGAAGAGCTAAAGCTATTCACTATGATAGAAAATAAGCAAATAATAACACAGCATTGCGAATGTCACAAATGGTGTGATGAAACCTAGCGTCTGGCAAGAAAGTTATGAGTAATGAGGTGAGTGAAATAATAAATAAAAAATAAAATCATCCTCATCATGAACAAAGTCGTTTTTAGGGCCATGTGGCCACTGTACGGAAAAAAAAAAAAACAAAATACAATTAAATATATTGTAAATCAATGGTTTGAAAGAGAAATGTTTTTGCCTGAAACGGGAATCGAAACCCCCCGAAACCTTTAGCTTTCGTGCTAATTGCTCAGGACCACTGAGCTCAATCCATGCTTCATTCCCATCCAAGGTTTATATTTACTTTGTCAAATGCCTTCTTCAAGCAAAAAAATGCCATGTGGTTTCCATATTAAAACTCTCTGTGTTTTCTATTTAAGAATTTTAATAGTGAGTATCCATATGTACAGGTCTTCCTTTCCGGAATCCATTTTGGGCGCTTCATCTAATACATTGTAATCTAATTAGATAATTTTGATTGAGCAAATTGGTGTTAGATTTGCTAGCACGAGTCCAAAAGGCTTATTACTCTGAAGTTATCACCGTTATGTAATCTCCCTTTTTTGTGTAGGGGAATTAACAACAAGTGCCTTGTTCCGAGAGTTTTTGGCGGAGGGCCCTCATTATAAATTCTATTTAAAAAATTGAGAAATCTTTCATTAAAAGGCAGAGCTAGCATACTTAAATTAATTCAAGGTTAAGAACACAATTCGTCTGGTATTTTGTTATTTTGCAGGGCGACGAAAAAGGATTGTATTTAATTCATCTAAAGTAAAAGCATCTATGTAATTTAATTGTTAGAAGTGACGAGGATGAAAATTTCGTTTTTTGTGCAGGACACAACTTTTGAAAATATTCTAATACCAATTTTCTAAAGGAATTATATTTAGTTTAACTCTTTAATGTAGCTTCTCCATTTATAGCCTTATTAATTTATAATGTTTTGGATTTGGTCTTGTACATCCGTTTCCAATTGGGTAACAAAATTATTCCAATTTTTCTCTGTGATATCTTCTAACTCTCTTTTTTGGCTATGCTATTTTGTGTTTTGTAAATCTATTTCGTCAGCAGTGTTCTAGTTGGTAGATATTTGCAGATATAGGCTTCTCGTTTATTATTAATAATTTCTGGCAAGATTTTCATCCAACTCAGTTAAAAGCCGGTGTATCTCGTCCATATGCTTCGTTTTTCCTATACGTTCGTTTGGCTGCCTGTGGTTTTAACATATTATTTTAGATTGGTCCATTATTCTTCTATAGTGTTGCCAATTTCTTACGTGGAGTAAGTTTGATAACCTCTTCTGGTAAAAGCCAGCGGAATACTAGGATCATTTAATAGTTTGCACCTTGTAGGTGTATGTGGGTTGTATTATAAATGATTTCTTCTTAGTTAACCATCTTGGAGGAGGAATCGTGCCTGGAGCAACTAAGCAGATGGTTCTGGTCTGATTCAATTTCAAACACTCGGAATACTCTCGTGTCTAGTATAATATCTGCTAATTTCTTTATTTGCTATCACATAGAATGTATTATCTGACCAGTTTGCCCTCTTGCTCCTCCCAGGGTATGTTTATGACTGTCAATTGTGTTGAAGTGTAAGTGACTATTCACAACTTTAAATGAATTTATACATAGCAAACCTCAATGGTAAAGAGAAAAATTTTTGCCGGAACCGGGAATCGGAACCCAAACCGTGAGTTTGTCCTTCCCGTGCTAAATGCCGCAGACAACTGAGTTAATCCAGGCTTCATTCCCATCATTACCATTGAGGTTACAATAATTTAATTGTGTTTATTAAACTTACTTATTGTCTATCATATAATAGCTTTGCTTTCCAATATTAATTTAATACATAGGACAAAATCAGTTAATCTTTCTTCTGCCATTTTCTATTAGGTGTGTTTTCTCCATGTGGGGGGGGGGGGGGTGTCTATGTATGTTCTTTCGTTTCATGTTTGAAAATTCGTGCATTTACATTCTCCATGAGTAATAAATACTCCTGCTTTAGGTATTGTTATCCAGAATACGGTGTATTTTTTTATAGGAATTTTAATAGTTTCATCTCTCTGCACCTTTCTACCTGGGAGAATATCAACCAATAATACTTAAATATCCTCTGAACGTTTTGATTCTGTAATTGAATAATTCTTTCATCCCCGTAGGGTGACCTCATATGATATTATTGTTGGAGAGATTTTGAACCATAAAATCATTATGCCTGCTTTTGTTTCTGGTATAGCTCTATCTCACTCCACCCTATAAATTTTGCATGTAATTGCTTGGTGTTGTTCTCTTTGTATCCTTTAATTTTCTGCTTAGTTTTTGATATTACTAGCTATAATAATTTTTTTTCAATTTAAGTTTTCCTAGAACAATCATAAAATTGACAAAGAGCAAAACCTTTTGAAACAATTGGCTAAACCGTTGGAAATTGACAATTTGGGAAGAGAAATCTTTCAAGAGCAAAAATATCGATCTATGAACGTCGATATGCCGGGGCACGATAAAATTTCAATCTTCAAGTTTAATAATCCCATACCAATAGATGCAAGCACAATAGAGCGATGTTCATAGGAGAAATCAACAAACCAAGAAATTTCATCAGTGGAAGTCACTGACGGAAGTAGGGACAAGACATTGTCTGAAACTGTCAGTATCCAAGAATTTGAAATATCTATGAGGTTAGTTTTTAAAAATATGTCTCCACCCCACTATTAACGATGGATGGTTTTTATGAGGGAGGCTAAGGTCAAACTAAAAGGACCATTGCAATGATGATATGAGATGAGGTTTCCTTAATTTTCAATACATATATATGATGAAGTTTAATCCCACTTGACAATTGAAGGAACAGCTTGTGAAACTGAGTCCTGGATAACCAAAATAATCAGATGTAAAATTGATTAAATTTAATGACTGTCAAGCTGAAAGTATGTGATAATTTGATCCCATAAAGTTAAGCCTCACAACACGGAAGTCCTAATGTATATCGTTAAACCAATTGTGTGGATTAATACATCTAGATGATAGATGGGCAGGTTAATGTGATGGATGGGGTGGAAAAATAGGCAATGCCTTTAAACATTTTATGGAAAGCGCTTGAGAAAAGACTATTAGGCAAAGACGCAGGTTGATTCAGATGAATCTACGAAATTGTATATCGTATATATGAACTGATTCATCTGGCTGAGATAGAGACTAATATCATGCCGTATTTGAATCCGTAGAGTCCCATAACCCAAGGGTTTGTTTACATGATCTTTCTTTGGATTATTGGGAAACTTGTTGCTTTCCTTCTTATCATATCTTTCAACTTACTCTCTGCAAATTATTATAAATTACAATAGGATTACATTTATGAAGTTCTTGTTTAATAAATAAGTTGCATCTGGATCACTCTTCAGATAGAAAAAAAGCAAATTGAAAAAAAACAGGAAATTCACATATCATCTTTGGGCACACAATAAATTTCCAAAGATTTTTGACAAATTAATATCAAGTAGCACCAAAAATGAGCGCCTAAATGCACTAATAAAAAACTAATAAAAAGGAAAAGGTTATGAGGGGAAAATCAGGAATATTCAGAAAAATGTATCTAAATACCATTTAATTTTAGGAAGTTATATTTTGAGGTTATTTTAATGATATTATTTTTAGTCGAACACTTAAGACCTCATATTAAGTTGATTTGTTCTTGCACATGTTCAATAAAAGAACAAATCAACATTAAAATGTGTCTGTTTTTGATAGATAACCTATTGGAAAACAAAGAGAAACTTCACCATTAGAAAAAAAAAATAGAATTAAAAAATGAAGAAGCGAAAAA
>JASPKZ010006679.1:0-59797 GCA_030220185.1 Diploptera punctata | reverse complement strand
GTACTTCATTATCATTCATAACCTATTATATTTTATAGGTAGTGAGACTCTGCCTTCCAAGGGCTCCAAATTACAATTCATTCGATACCAGCAGAGAATACCACAAATATCATAAAGGCAACTGGTGGTGTTGCTAAAAAGAAATTGAAATCAACAAATCGATTTTTAGAAATTTACCTATTCATATGTGGAAAGTAACGGGAAGCTACCACACCTATAATTCCCTAGTAAAGCTGCAAAGCATGGCATGAAAATGATATGATTGCAGTGAAATACCTGCCCGCGGGCAGAATTACTATGGATGGACCTGTTCATATACTTGTTGAACAGTGTTATAAGAACCACTGGATTTCGTTATGATGATAAAATAACTGATTTTTTAATTTTAAAAATCAATACTTTTGAAATTCATATTAAAGCACCGTTGAAGTTATTTATACAACCTATATAACACCATCAGTTCCAGTAAAACGCAGAAGATAAAAGATTGTTTTCGAAAGGCCTCCATATTAGAATAACTTGAAGAAGTTGAGGACGACTAACTTACCAGGTAAAAATCATTTAAAAATTGTTTCAAATCTCACACATATAAAATAAAACTGATAAAAATTTTATATAAAAATATGGCGTTTGTAACGATGGAATACCTAATTTGTTTAAATATGAAAATGAGATCCGACTTTTAAATTATAAGTTTGTTCGTAACTCCACTTAAAAACTACAATATATAAAATGTTCAGTTTAAATAATGCGTCCATTGTAATGAAATAGCTCTAGAATTAATATTCCGTATATATTAAAGAGTATATAAACTAACTAATTAACTAACTAACTCACTGGCACTATCGAAACCTCAGGTTCACGGTCGTGCATACTTAAACTTTCTACACATCCCTATCCCGAAGTTATGTTTTCTAATCAATCTCTGAATGGGATCATGGTTAATAAATCTCCAAACTCATTCTCGGCGTAGCTCCTGGGAATTATCCTTCTGGTTTTCCTAAAGAATTTTCCATTCCTCTGTATTATGATCTACTGGTTGCACATTTTCTGGCTGCTCAGTCTACGAGTCTTAGCTATTTTTATCGCATCCGGTTTCCCAAAGAGATCATGTAGTTCATTGTTATGTAGTTTTCTCCATTCGTCTCTCTATTCTTCTCTCTTGGTCAAAAATATATCTATTCTCAAATAGTCATTATTCTCTCAGTTATATTATATGGATGCGAAACATGAACTCTTACTTTAAGGGAGGAAACGAGATTACGAGTATTTGAGAATAAAGTTCTTTGGAAAATTTTTGGACCAAAGAGAGATGAACAGACAGGTGAATGGAGAAAATTACATAATACTGAACTACATGGTCTTTATAGGAAGCCAGACATAATAAGAACAGTTAAGTCTCGTAGACTGCGACGGATAGGACATGTGGCACGTATGGGGAATGATAGACGTGCATGGAAGCTTCTTGTAGGAAAACCAGAGGGAAAACGCCCTGTTGGTAGACCATGGATGAGGTGGAAGAATAACATTAACTATGATTTGAGGGAGGTAGATTATACAGGGGATGATTGGAAACATTAACTCAGGATAGGGATGTATGGGGAGCTTATGTTCGCACGGGCATGAACCTACGTGTTCGTCAGTGCCAGTGAGTTATTGTCTCCTTTCTTAAAATAAAAGACTGCGTTTAGCATCAATAAAGTATATCTGAAAAAATAACCGTTTTATATATTTTTAGTTTGACAGATATTTGAGAAAATTTGGGATAACAAAATCCAATAACAGTAGTCATCCTAGAAAACTGGACTGATACCAAATGTAAGCCTACTATTTTTTAAATAAGTTGCATGTGTGTTAGTGTGAGGAGGAGGTTTTATTACATGTGACGGTGCTGATGGAAAGGATTCGCTATATACGTTTCCCAAATTTGAATTTCAGAACAGAAGGCGCGTCTTGTGGTTGCTGTGATTTGAATGCGGCCTAGCGAATACATTAGGCGCACCAGGAGGGTTGAACAAGTTCTTGGTATTGCAGTCTGGATGTTAACATAGTTTGTTTTCTCTTGAGCTGTCCTACAAACTAACTGCAAAATACTCTACTAAAACTTTCTCCTTTATTTTCTTCTTTTTATGAATAGTTGCCTTAAATGTCCCGCCACTCAATGGCAGAAACCATGCATTTTCATTTAAACAGTTATTTTCCGTTTAAAAAGAACGATTCAATGCTGTGAATGTAATTCAATTATGGTAAAGTCTGTTGTATTTTGAAATGTTCCGTTAGAAAATGAACGTAAACATAGGAAAATAAACATTTGTGAATAGGAGAAGAGAAATTAAACATAAATTTAGTTAATGAGAAGAAATAAAATCTAGCATTCAATATACTATTTAGGGAGAAAAATAGAGCAGTCGTGAGGAAGTGCAACAGATATTAAAAACAGTACAGTAAAAGCTCCTTATTCACAGTTTCATTATTCCCGGGTTAAAAAATTGCGACACAGTTCCTGTATTCATGGCTACATATTTCTTTATTCGCGGATCCAGTCGGTATATTTGAAGGATTAGTATCCTTTATTAACGCATAGGCAATTTTTGTTTACTGCAGCCACGTGCCAGGGCGGCATCTACAAAGAGCTATTAAAACCAAATGGACAAATAAATATCAAAGTAAAACGAATCTTATTATCATTAAGCCTAACGTTCGTGTTTAAAGTCGCCGCCGTATTTCACATGCCGCTATGTCCGTTGATAAATGCCATCCTTGCTAGTGTTTTCTTGCTTCAACTTATCATTCATTACGATAATTTGGATTGAGTAGCACGCGTGTCTTCTGCTTTGTTCCCAATTTATAATGTAGCGTAAAAGGCAAGCGAAATTATTTCCTAAGCGGGAAAAAGAAGTGTTGCCACTTAAAGTAAAAATATAAATGATTGATTGTTTACGCGTTCCCTAGAAAATTGCAATCATATCATGTTGTTTAAATGTTAACGAATCAACTGTACGATTCATTAAGAAATCCGAAGACAAAAGAAGGAATTTTAACGCTAAATTCACAGCTGAATACAATTCCAAATTGAAAGACCTTCTATCAGCGGCAAACAGGAAAACATACTAAGTCCTTCAAGCCCTTGTCTGAGCCTGACAATAATAATTTATAGAAATCGTTCAAAATCTCTCATTATATTGATTTTGTTTTGATATGGACTTATCCCCTACATACCCATACAAATTACCATTCCAAATTCACGGTTTCTGTTTTCGCGGCATAATTACAGAACATACCTCCCGCGAATTAAGAGATTTTATTTACCTTATAAATAAAAACAAACATTAAATTGCTTTAAACCCCGTTTGGAGGAGCAAGGAATAAAAAGAAGAAAAGAAATTGCAAATACGATACCTACATAGAAACACAATAATTCGGAGTTTTTTCAACATTTGGGCCTGATATCTGGCCAATTCCTATGAGGAAAATAAAAATAGATTTAATACAGAAATGAATGCTTCATGAGTTCAGCTGCAAAATCGAGAATAATAAAATCAGAAATAAGCAAATAAAAGATACCATGATATTTCTATAGAAGTCGGACATCATAGTTATATAGGAAAGGAAAATATTATGTTGTATGGATATGTGAAATAAATGTCATAACTAAGTGTACCAAGATTTATTGTAGAATGAACCAAGCAGAGAGAGAGAGAGAGAGAGAGAGAGAGAAAGAAATTAGCAAAGAAGAATTGGATAGAGGGTATAGGCCTAGAAACTGCCATGACTGCTAGGGGGGATTGTAACCGAAAAATGTAAGGACACAGTGGATTATCGTTTGATTCTCGGAAAACAGCTACATCTGTTAATATCACGGATTCGATTCATTGAAAAATTACCATTATTATCAATGTATAAACTTTTTAATTCTAGTTTGTATTCAGAGTAAAGACGAACTTGGCCGACAAACTTTCGGAAGTTGTTTATGGATGTAGGCTGAATGTTTTGATATAAGGAGCCTTATTAGACCTACACAGTAATTTGATAGTGATAGGTCAGAAGTATTCACCATTAATTACCAAGACACTTCATTCTCAATTTAAACATTCCATAATCACATCAATCCCTAGAAAGTAGAGACTTGCTGGAATATGAGACAAATCACATTAGTCTTCTCAGTACTTCACAGTACACCTATACAGATATCTGAAGAAAAAAACCTCGCCGATATATACGGTAGGTAACTTAATGGATTTCACACGAATCGTAAAAAAATTACACAGCAAATTTCACTGCTAATCCATTATTTTGTTTATTTCACAATGTTTACTGCTATAAGTTTAATAGAACTCCAGCCGTTAAATCTCCTACTCTGACGTTTAGGTTGTACGAGGGGTAAAAAGAGAAACTCGCCCTCTACTGTCAATACGGCAATAGTTGAAAGTGGGAGTAAACGTCTGCCATATCCAGTCACTGCTCTTGATGCCGCTATAGCGCGCTAATAAGGTTTGAAATTGCTGAGATGTTGTCATTTGTATTTCTGCTAACCGCATACATAAAGCGGCCCCTCCCACTGAATACCATATCGGCAACACTGTCGTGAAAACATCAGAGCTGGAGACGCAGTGGCTGGATATGGTGTTTGACACATGGAACAAATTAGTCTAACATAAGTTGTAATTACAGGCTGAAGTTCTTACACGAAACAACTGTATAACATCCCTTAATAACTCCACTAAGTTTTCCGGTAAATGTAGGTAAGTAAATTTGTCGTCTATACACGTGCATTCCAAGGTAGTACAAGGTTGCCCACTTGCGTGAGTTATTTAACAAAGCTCATCAAGTTACGCAATTTCCCTATACATGTTAGCGAGTGGGAAGTCGTTATCTCATCGCCTCAAAGAGGTAGATAGTAAGCAGCTGAGATATTAATTGTATGATAAACAGAGGACGAACTACAAAGAATGCTATATCAACTAAATGAAATATAAAAAAATACAACATGGAAATATCCTCACAAAAATAAAAAACAATGGCCTTCAAGGGTGCTCATCCAGTTCGGACAAAGATAATATTGAAAATAAACCAATAGAACAAGTGGTAAGATATAACTTCCTAGGATGCGAAATATCATGTACAGCGGAAACAGATATAAATAACAGACTAAATAAGTTTAATTATATAACAGGAACACTAAAAAGAACTTTGAAAAATAAAACCAGGAAAGACTCGATAATGAAAATATACAAGACAATGGCAGTGCCTATTATTACTTATGCATCCGAAACATGGACAGTGACAACACAACTATCAGCCAGAATACAAGCTGCTGAAATGAGATTCCTCAGACCAATAGCAGGATATCAAAGAACGTACAAAAAACATAACACAGAAATAAGACAACTAAAAGTAGAGGAATTAAACACAACAATATAAAAATACAGAACAAACTGGAAAGAACACTTGGCAAGGATGACTGAGAATAGAATATCAAAAGTAGCATACAGTTACTCACCACGAGGAAGACGAAGTTTGAGATGACCAACGAAATATGGAAAGAGCAGCAATTTGGAGCCGGAACAGGCTAGTAAATAAGCTTGAACCGTGAAGAAGAAGAAGAAGAATAAGAAGAGAAATGCCAAATGAATTTCGCTAAGAGATTCTACTTTAAGCCGTGGTTCCTTCATGAGCCGGAAAATCTTCAGACTCGTGATCTACGGCACAAAGTCCCTTCCGGAGCAATTATCCTTTGAATTTCTCCATCCTAAAATATTCATCGATTCTAGTCAGGTTTAAACCAGCAACCCTCAGGACTAGATGCAAATAATTTAATCTGTAGACAATCAAGGTCTATTGATAGGTAAGCATTCTACTATAATATTAAAAATTGTTGTCAGCTAAGTTTGCAATTCAAGTCTGTGCGTAGATGAGCTCAAACGTTTGCTCAGACATCTCTCATTTTAGACTTAAGGTTCTTGTGCTATCCGTAAATCACATGATCCACAGCTTTACTTTCCATTCCGTATGCATTCCCCCTGTCGAATTTGAACCCGGAAATCTGGGAACTAGTTTGTTGATGAAGTTCGTTTCACTATTCTTATCGGTGAAGAGTTCTTGTTTTATTTTATATATTAGTTAATTTCTTTTCAATAGTTATGTTATTCTCAGTGAAAGTGAAATGTGGAAAATATTCACCGATAGCAGGTTGAAAGCAATAGTTATTATTTTATATGATAAGTGTACGTACTACCTCCATTCTCGAGAGTTCTCCATTATCAAGGCAAGAAGGCTTTTAGCTCTGTTATCTCTCTAAAGGCGAATAAATTACCGCAGAGTATCATATATGAGGTGAGAATATGCATCAGCACTCACGGTACATATGTATCTGACATGAGGAATATCGTGACATTTGGATTTGCCACACTTCTACGCCTTCAACCTGAAATGCAGTTCCATTTAATGCCATGAGGAAAACCTCGGAAAAAAATGTATACCCTCGCCATCGGATGTAACTGCCAAATCATTTTTAACATAAGTAATGCCACGAGAGATTTCCAAATTATCGATAAATTCACTATTCACGAAGTGAGAAGTGAATTTATCTAGAGAATTTGGAAATCAAGAGTGGCATTTGTTAGAACTATTTAACGAATAAAATTAAGGTGTTTATTCTCAAATTATTACTTAAATATCCATCCATCCATCCATAGTAATTCTGCCCGAGTGCAGGTCTTTCACTGCAGCTATGCTTTGTAGCTTTACTAGGAAATTGTAGGTGTGGTAGCGTTCCGTTGCTTTCCACACAGGTGAAGGATGATGATGATGATGATGATTATGATGATAAGGATGATGATGATGATGATGGCCATATTATTTCGGGGACCGTTGGGCCTTAAAATTTTCCTGACATTTGTCTTACAGGTGAGGAAAAACCCCGATGAAAACCTCACCCAGAAAAACTGCCCCGACCGGGGATCGAACCTGGGCCCGCTGCGTGACAAGGCATCACACTATCTCGAGACCACAGCGGTGGACAAATAGATTATAGTAAACCATATAGGATATCTCAGAATTAGTTGGCTTGGACATTTGATCAGAATGGATGATCAGAAACTGATCAGGAAGCTCTATAAATGGAAACCTATAGGAGGCAGAGCAGTTGGTAGACCAAAGGTCAGATGGGAGGATGACACAATTCAATGATCTAAAGAAAATGAAAGTGACTCATTTGAATATGGCAGGAAACAGATTGGCATGGAGGAGGATTGTTGAGAAGTTCAAAACCTTCACCTTTAAAGTTGTCGCGCCTAAGGATAATGGTGAAATATGTTCACATAACTTATAAAATAGAAGAACTTATATTATTTTATTAAAACATTTATACTCGAAGTTAGTTATTTATTTTTGCTAACAAGATTTAAACAGAAATAAAACTCTCCAACGTTATACTAGACTATTTTCAGTCATTATTTTAGTTATAACTGGAGCAGGAGAAGAAATGACAGGAGTTTTATAAAGGAGGTGATTTATTCAGAAGTTAAAACACCGCGTAGGAAACTCCGGGGCTTGGTGCAACATTTATCTGGACCCTGAAACTCCTATTCTGAATGCAAGATGCATGATGAGTTAGGAGTCACGTAATAGCGAGCTCCTTAAAATTGCATGTACTCAGCTCTTTTAATACTTTATTTTTATCACCAGCATACAGCATGTTTCATAAAACAACACTCTATATTGTGTCAATCACAGTCTTACTCAGAAATGTATTACTTTTCTTCTTGTTACAGTTGCCGTAAAACTTTCCCAAAAGCAAACAGTTTCCTTTTATCGCTCGCCTTCTTTATATTTATTCATTTCCTTAAAAATTCTCTTTGTTCTATTTCCAGTTATTTATTGATTTGGCTAATTTCGAAAGATGCCTTATAATGTACTTTGAAATATTTGCATTGTCTTTGATTCTAGTTCTTAGTGTATGTCAACTTGTTGACATTAGAGGAAATGAATTTTTGTTTTCTAAATTATGCACTAAGTGTTATTTGCACAGTAACGTAACTCCTTTTCTTTCAAAAGCTTGTTTCTGCGATTATGGGAACGATAGTAGACTCTACCTAGATAATAATGCATTTTAGTGCGCGAATTGAAAACATCTCAGCCTACTTTTATCAGTGTAGTGAAATGCATCATTAGAGAAATCCGAAGAAATGGATCTATTAAGGTTCTCGTCATGAAAATATTATCGAAAAAGTTTTACATGTTTTTTCTTGGATTGTATCTAGTAAACATAAAAAATTACCATGACAAAACACACACAATATATATATATATATATATATATATATATAAATTAATTAGTGTATAATGCTATTGTGTTATTATTTAATTGTAATATTATTGTGTTTTCTTTATGTAATTGCAATGTTAATGTTTTTAGTGTATAATGCTATTGTGTTATTATTTAATTGTAATATTATTGTGTTTTCTTTATGTAATTGTAATGTTTTTGCTTTTTTGTTGTTTATTTTTCTTTACACTAGTACCAATTATTACAATGTTACGACCACCAAATTAAAAACATAGATGTTAAATTTTGGGCAGACGAGGTTAGGAGAGAACTCCAAAAGATTGGGATGGGCTGGATATGGGAGAAAGGGACTGAAAATCGCAAGAACGTGTGGAGAAAAATAAGGAGGAGGTACTTAGATATAAACCAACAAGATACTTTCGCCGGATGTACAGGAAAACGCTGACTGTGTTTACAAAGAGACCTAAAACACGTCTGGGGAAAAGAATCGTATATACTCAACCTAGGATTTAAGGAGAGATCAGGGCTTGCTTGGTTTAGGCTAGGGGCATGGAAATTTCTAAAAATTAGCGACGATCACGATATCCGAATATGTCCAATGTGCGAGAACTTTGAAGATGAGATACATATATTAGGAAAATGTAATGATTTAGAATATTGGAGACGTCAGTTATTACCGGAAAGATTTCTAAATTCAAATCGGGAAAGATTGGCATGCTACGAATTATTGGTAAATCCAGAAAATAGGATAAACCTCGGTAAATTTCTGGACAAAACGTGAAAAATAAGGACAACACTCATTCATGAATAAATATATGTTATTGAAATGCAATACCATTAATTATTAACAATTATATATAAATTAATTAGTGTATAATGCTGTTGTGTTATTATTTAATTGTAATATTAATGTGTTTTCTTTATGTAAGTGTAATGTTAATGTTTTTTTTAGTGTATAATGCTATTGTGTTATTACTTAATTGTAATATTATTGTGTTTTCTTTATGTAATTGTAATGTTAATGTTTTAGTGTATAATGCTATTGTGTTATTATTTAATTGTAATATTATTTTGTGTTTTCTTTATGTAATTGTAATGTTATTGCTGTTTTTTTGTTTATTTTTCTTTAACACTAGTACCAATTATTACATTATTGTAACGGACTGTCAACAGCACGTACGGCTACTGCCCGTGCGACCCATATTTGTAAATAATATTGTAAATATCTTACTTTTTGTCTAATAAAGTCTACTACTACTACTACTACTACTACTACTACTTTATTGTAACGGACTGTCAACAGCACGTACGGCTTACTGCCCGTGCGACCCATATTTGTAAATAATATTGTAAATATCTTACTGTTTGTCTAATAAAGTCCTACTACTACTAATATATATATATATAAACCAAAAGCCATTCCACCATTCCACCCATTGATCTTCCTCTAATCCTCTGATATTAATAGCTGCTTATACCCCTTCTATCCAAGTTTTCTTCGGTCTTTCTCCTTTCCATTGGGATCCATTCCATGACAATTTTAGGCAATCTTTGCTCTGGCATTCTTTTGACATGGCCATACCACTGTAATCTTTTCTTTTCTATAATGTCTATGATGTCCGGCTCCACTTGCACACCCATAATTTCCCTTATATCTTTATTTCGTATTTTATCCATTCTAAATTTACCAGCTGATCTTCTTAAAACATCCATTTCTGTATTTAAAATTCTTTTCATTTCCCTGGTAGGAATTTGCCAGACTTCAGCACCATATGTTAAAATGCTCTGAATTATGGTTTGATATATTTGTAATTTTATATTTTTTGTAATATTTTTGCTCAAATAGAGTTAAAACATTTATTGCTTGTTTTGTTTATGCGATTCTATTCTAAATGTCCACTATGTTATCGCCTGAATGATCTAATTTTGTTCCTAAACAAGTGCATTCAATACTACGTTTTAGTTCTTCTGCATTGTTGAAATTTATATTTTCCATTTCTTTTCCTATACACAGATATTTAGGTTTCTCAATATTTTTATAAAGTCCCCATTTTTTATATTCTTCTTTTAGTTTTTTGCCATATATTCTATGTCATCGTGTTCTTGTGCTATTAATACCTGGTCATCTGCAAAATTTAGTAAATATACATGTGTATTTTGGATTGGTATGCCCATTTTTTGACATTTCTTCCTCCAGTCTCTTAGTACTCTTTCGAGATAAATTTTGAATAGAGTTGGAGATAAAACTGCAACCTTGCCTTAAACCTTTTGTAATAGCAAATCCCTCTGTTATATGATTTCCAATTTTTATTTTCGAAATAGATCCTTTGTATAACGCTAATGCTTTATAGCTTCTATTAATGTTTTGGTAATGTTAGAATTGTCTAAAGTTTCCCATAATATTTTTTGAGGAATGCTATCTTATGCCTTCGTTAAATCGACAAAAAGCAAATCTATATCTCTGTTAGTAGCTCCTTCTTTTTTCCTATCATTTGTGTTATGCAAAATATATTATCAGTGCATGATCTACCACTTCTAAAACCAGATTGTTCTTCCATTTCTTTATCCTGGTATTCTAAATTGACCATTTTACTTGGTATACGTCCATATATTCTACTTAATGTACTTGTTACTGATATGCCTCCATAATTTTCACACTTTCTCTTGTCTCCCTCCTTATGTATCGATGTTATAATAGAGATTTTCCACTCTTCTGGCAGTTCTTCGTCATTTATTATTTTATTAAACAGTACAGTGATCATTTCCAATAACTTCTGACTGCCACTTTTAATAAATTCTATAGCAATATTTTCTGGGCCGGCATTACTACCATTTTTCATTCTCATAATTTCCTTTTTTACAGTATTTATATCAATTTCGTTTATGTTTCCTGTTTCCATCTCTGATAAATCATCTTTTTCTCCCAAAAATTCTTTTCGGTGCTCTACTAAACATTTTTGTCTAATATTCTTCCCATTCATGTGTCCCTATTAGGTTGAGAAGATTCTTATTTCTATTCGATGAACGTATACTTTTTTATAAATTTCCATGATTCAGAACTCTTCTTGCTTCCTAAATACGTTTGTATTTCTGTACATTTCTTATCCCAAATCTCGTTTCTGTGTTTAGTAACCATTCTTCTCACTTTTGCTTGTGCTTTTTGATATTGTGCTTTGTCATTCTGGATCTTTGTACTAAGCCATTTTAAAAATAACTGTTTCTTATTCTGTATTCCTTTCTCTATTTCATCGTTCCAAACCAGTGCTGTCCTTCCTCTATTATCTTCTTTCTCACCCAATGTTTCATAAGCAGCTTCATGAATGCTCCTTTTTTAGGTACTGATACATCTCTTCTTTATCTCTGAATTCACTCTGTGTTAATTTTTTATTCAATCTTTGTTGATATAAATGCTTTACACTTTCGTTTTGTAGGCTTTCTATATTGAATTTTCTTTCCGTTCTGTTCTAACATTTTTTTCTTTTTCTGTGTGCTTGATTTCTTTATTAAGAATGTAAGGAAATACAAATTTTCGGATTACTAACTTATGATCTGTCCCACAACTTGGTCCTCTATAAGCTCTGACATCTTGTATTTTCATTTTTGAATTTTGTTTTGTAATTATGTAATCGATATATATGTATTATATAATCGTATATGTATTATATGAAGAAAAAAATAAAGCATGAACCGGAAAATGAACCAACCTCTAACTTATTTAGCGCGATACAAACTCCCCTACTCAGACTTGTAGTGCAAACTTTGTTTTTCCTTATATACAATTCTCTTTTGAAAGAGGCAGCGGGAATCCCTCGCAGTGTCACCTTATGGCTTCTATAACTAAAAGCATTTTTAATTGTAATATTTTATTTTATAGCAGTAACGCTTTTCTATTTCGATGCTATAATTAAAATTTGACATTAGTAATAAAGGCCAGGTATTACATGAAAAGAAATACTAATATCCAAATATATATATATATATATATATATATATATATATGCGCATTTTGTATGTGTCTGTGTGTTAACACATCTGTGTATGTGCTTGTATCGGCAGCAATATATATATTTTTTCGTAACCATACTTGACAATTAGGAGCATGAGTTCATGGAAATAAGAACTTAAAAATCGCTCAAATGACCGTAATTGTATATTTTTTGTCGGTAATCACAGATTAGAATGTGATGATATTCCAACTGCTGTTGACAGTCTGTTACAATAAAGTAATATTTGGTAGTAGCATAAAGAAAACCAAAAAGAAAACAATAATATTACAATTATATAAAGAAAGCACAATAATATTACAGTTACATAATAATACAATAACATTGTACATTATTTAAGTTATGTACAATTATTAAGAATTAATTTTATTGCAATTTGATAATAACATGGATGAGTGTTGTTCTTATTTTCCGCGTTTTGTCCAGAAATTTACCCAAGTTTATCCAATTTTCTGGATTTACTATTAACTCGTAGCATGTCAGTCTTTCTCAATTTGAATTTGGAAATCTTTATGATAATAAGGACGATGAAGATTCGATTTTTTAAAAATATTTTAATGGTAGTCCTGCAATATCAATAGCTATATTGCTTCAGAATTCGCTGAAACGGCAATTCCTTCAATATTTTTCTATATCATATGCACAAAGAACATAATTCTTACTTTCAGAGAAAGGGTAATGCTAGTGTTTGGGAATTAAGTGGGGAAAAAAAGTTAGAGCAAATATAAATGTAGATTTCTTTTAAAAGATGCTAACATCCGGTAGCCCCTGATTTCCTGTGTTGGGAATTCCAGCTACGAGAAGTGAAGATAGTATATGATGTGGAGTGATGGGATATCCTATGTTACGGTATTTTAAATAAGAGGTTATGTTGTTATCGTATGTTTACTCCGTACATTATGGTTGGAGGATGATACTGGAAACGAGAGGCTAAATAATTTGGAGTCGAGGTATGTAGAGTCTTAAATAAGAACACTAGACAGTGACATTTGTTTTCTATATTTAAGATGGAGCCATGATAATTCAAGGCAAATGGAAAAATGTGGTCATATTTTCGGACATTATATATGAATATGAAATAAATGTTATGAACACGCTGCAGTTTGTCACACAATCCGTTACTTATGTAGGTAAATAGAACGTTACAATAGTCAAAATTCGGCATCACTAAGATTTGGATTAAAATTATTTTTTGCGCGATAGTACGTCTTGTCGTACTTACATCAATGGCGACCATGATTGAAAGTTCAGCTTCCTACATTTCGGGGTTGCCAATCTAAATAACTATACTTTAATAAAAATAAATATACTGTAATATTACATATTACAAAACGCGTGTTGGAAGTAAAATAACTGTCCTCTATGTATACAATGTATATACAAAAAATATCCAAAGGTAGTGCTGAACTTTATTTGAAATAATATAAAACAATAAATACATATTTGCCGCCATTTTGTCACTAAATGATCTCACGACGTCCTGTAGTTTCAACTAATAAACATTGCCACCACTGTTAACGTTAGTCAATTGTTTATAATGAACGGACATATTTCCAACAAAGATGTTATTATTTTACTATTATTTATTGTTTTGAAAACACCATCGCGCAAAAAATAATGTACAACGCACGTTTGTAAAATGTTTTGCAGAATCTCGGAAATTGAAAACCTCGCTATATCCATTTTTAAACATTTACCTTCATTCTGTAAAAACCACTTCCCAAACTCGCATCGTAATATACTATTAAGAGCTGTAGGAAGAAAGATCTTGAGACGCTTTAGGGAATGCATTATGGAGAAGATTTTTTTATACGCTTGTTTTATTTGGGCATTCCAGTTTAGATTAGAATCTAAATAATATCCGAACTTTTAATGACTTTGGTATATGATATTTGTTCATTAACTTACATGCTAGTTGGCATTTGTTTATTTAGTTTAACAGTCTTGGATGTCCTGATACTTATTACTATTTTAAAATGCTATTAAAATATAGACTAAACAATGCAGAATAGAATGTGGTCTAATATTAGCTAACACCAACAAACCATGGAATAAAATAAAGTAAGGAAAGTCTCCTAGAAGAATACTTACAGGTGCATACAAAGTCCTGAATATAAATGTAATGCGGATGGAACTTGAAATATCAATTAATTTAGATTAAGCTTAGGATTAGGGACTCTCCTGGCGCACCACCATATCATCGGGGAACGTAACCTCACCTTCCCAACCTCAGAAGTGGGCTACAATTACGACAATGTCAGGAGAGAACGCCAGAAATGTCCAAAAAAAAAACAGTTTACACTGCAATAAATGTTACCTATCAATACATGATTAATACAGATATCACATGATCTCAGTCCAGTGTTAAATTAGATACTGGAATACATAATCTGTATCAAACGTAATGTATTTTTTAAGCAAAATTATATTTGGATTTTTTCCTTACAAGAAATTAAACTACTATTTCAAAGTAAATACCATCTGACTCTATGGTCTTGAGCCATCTTCCAGTGAGGTTTATTAACCCGTGATAGTAACAGTCTCTGGATTTTGGTTTGAAGAATTCTTTGACACCCACTTACACAGTTTGAATAATTTCGAAATTGCACGACGAAATGGGCGAAATAGGACATGAAACACAGGGTAATCTGAAGGCGCACTATCAGGGCTATATGTCGTGTGTTTATAGCAGTTCTATTCATTAAATTCCTGAATTTTTGTCATCGTGGATAGTGAAGTATAAACCTGTGACACTCAAAATTTCATGATTTCGTTCCAGTTGTTGAGAATAAAGATCAGCATTGAACACACGCCTGTTTGTAACAAAATCTTAGTGAATCACACCTTTAATTTTCCACCAGACACACAACAATACATTAAAAACCAACATTACTGTTAAGACAACCAAATACTTCATTAATTTATATATTTGAAGTATAACGAGATAATTTAAGATTTGAATGAAGTATGTCATCATAATTGTTGTTCTTCATTTTTCAGTTTTTGATGAGGTTCGATTTTAGCTACAACACTTTTCTTTTCGTGAGCCTATGTTTTCTCAGATACCTTTTTTCTTGGAATTATTTGTTACGTAATTGGTTTGGTGAATTAATAAATGAAGTACAAATGTGTTGCTTTTTGTTCATCAAACTGTACTGTCAGTTAATATTTTCTAACTTCAGTGTAGCCTACAGTCTATACCCTACGGGATAATGTTCCTCCCTAATTGTTTCTTAAACAAACTAATTTAGTTAAACTTATTTCCTTATAAATGTCAGAAGATATAATGTGGTTAGTACATCCCCTCAGAGATATATAGTAGCCAACTAAGGTATTACTTAGATGTGAAAGATCGAAAAACCTATTAATTTTTGCTCAGAGATATTTAGATTAGAAGTTATCTTACGAGTAATAAAAACCATCAGCCTCGGGACCCACGGCTTAAAGCTCCTCTCAAAAGACTTGTCCCTTGGGATTCTGCATCTTAAAGAATCGATCGACTCCGATCAGGATTGATCTCGCGAACTTCGCGACCTGAGGGAAGAACATTAACCATAGACCATCAAAGCGACAAAATACATCTGCAGTTTCTTAGAAAAAAAACATATTTATGTCTGTTAGTCTATGTCCGTATATCAACACTTCAGGTAAAGTTGCTCCCTCGCGGGAATTACTGAATTAAGGCTAATTTAATAACGCTTATTTTCCTACATATGTCAGAGAATATAAATTAGTTAGGTCATCGCCTAAATTAAACACCTAGTGGGCAACTAAGGAATTGAGTGGAAAAATCTGATTTTTTTTTCACAGAGGCTATAATTTAGATTTGAGGGTCTTAGCTGCCCTTATTAAATCTGGTTTCCCATAAGGATAATGAAACTCATTGTTAAGTCGGTTGGTCTTTCTTCGGTCCAAAAAAAATTCCTTAGGATTTTATTCTCAATTAGCCCTAATTGTAATATTGAACCGAAAGTACCTTTTTGCGGTTCAGTTATTCATCTTTGTGCTCCTCCAGAACATTTATGAAGCCTGCCAATGTCCCTTGTTCCGTGTGGCTACCCCTTCCCTTTTACCCTTTCCTCCGCGCATCTTTATAGCGCACATCCCCTCTACTCGCGAACCTTTTATATGCTTGGTAATCTCAACGAACCTTATCATTCGATCGGCCTAGCAAGTGGCGTTAGGTTGTGTAGAAGTGGATTCAGTATCCGAATCCAGCTTAAGTACACCATACATCGGCGAAGTTAACATGGTGATTTAATAAGATAAACAAGTGGATTGTGACCGAGGAATGGTCGGATTTGAGTTAGTCCAATCAAGCATGGAAAAAGGAATTCCAATGGAGTTTGGACATGTATGAGTGTGTGACAGTTTGTATGGTATGTTATTTATTCAGTTATACTTTGTTATTATCTATGTCTGATCGATTGATCGAAGATCAATCTTTTGTTATTCATTTATTACTTTGTTTTTACAATCAACACTTGTTTTTCATTAAAAGCTTAACTTTTATATTACGCCCCTTGTTGTTATTTAAGAGTAATCATTGTTCTCTATCCTGTAACGAAGTTATCTCATTCTATGCAATTTATAATCAGTATTTATATTTATATGCACGTTCAACTGGAAAAGAAAGATGAATTGTTAGCCGCCTTCTATGGGCCCGAGGCAGGCTGTTTTCTCATTAATAACTTCTTTAGATATCAGGAACACGTTACTAAGTACAGCATAGTAATAACCCAACGATCCCGGAAGGTAGCAGTAGCAGTGAAAGTGGTTCATTCTCTCTACGCGAACAAATGGTTTATCAGAGCGTGGTTTTGGGTTTTGGGTTTTGAGTTCAACGGTTTTTTGGGTTTTTGAGTTCAATGTTTTTTGTGTTTTTCACATTACAAAGTTATGCTGTATGTTATTAACTGTGGTTCTTGTAGTATCAATTTAATTCAAGTTTCGGAGTTTTGGTCTCAAACACCAAGACAAGGGTATGAACTCTGTATTATGGTCCTTAATGAAATTTAGAATTAGAAAATCTGTATCTTTTCAGAGATATTACCCTGCGGATTATTACTTGTTTTCAATACTTGGTATTTATGTTAAAGTTATTAAGTATTGGTTTACGTGTTTGCTTTACGTTACGTAAATATTGACTCATCTTTCTTTATAACAGAGACTGATTTATGCATATAAAAACTACGTTCGCCTGTAATTGTTTACGTCTTGTGTCTATTATACTTTGTAATCATGCCTAGTTGGATAGATGTAATATCCAAAGACCATCTCGTTCGAGAGTTAAACCTACTAGGTATTGAGGTTGAAGGTGATGTAAACATATTACGTCAGCGGCTTAAAAATCATATGAATTCTCTCTCCCCGGCTGAACAAATGTTAATAAAACGTAAGTTTATTGTAGATAGTGCAAATCAAGAGGATTATTTGGCAGAACAGCATAAGAATATAAGTGATCATAGACTTAGCTCTATCAAAGATTTTTCGAGTGGAACTGTCTCCAACCTTTCTCCTTTTTTGGAAGAGAATAATCAGCGGATTTTCCGAGAGTTGATTAAAAGAGTTGATCCCTGCGACGGTGAAGATAAGGAATCGCTAGTGGTCTTCCTCATTAAAATTAACTCGCTCTTCGAATTGAAATTAGTTCCCGATGAGTATTTTGTAAACTCGATTTTGAGTTGCATCGGAGGAATTCTATTGAAAGTCTGGAGTGAAGTTGTTAAGTTGAGATTCTCTTGGATGGAGAGTTTAGAACATGTGAAGTGTTCACTGTTGCCTCCTAGATTGTTGGAAGACTTTTGGATTAAATTTGTCTCACGACGATTCCAAATGCCTAAGGAATCTTTGTTGGAGTTTATTTCCAACATACAGGGAGCTTCACTTGTGTTGAATCCTTTATTTTCGGAAGAAAAGTTAATTGATCTTATTCTGCAGAATATGTCCCCGGCTACTAGACAGCATTTGGTTTTTGCTACGAAGCCTCAAAATGTAGCCGAAATGTGTGGCTTGGCCAGGAAAGTGGCGGATTTCGAGATCGCTGAAAGACAGAGGGACTTTAGGGAGAAAAGTGGAATTGACAACTTAAGTAAATCTAATACTTCGGCGAGTCGTCCTCCTTGGCAATCTAAAAAGAATCTACAATGTTGGAAATGTCAGCGGTATGGGCATCTCTCTAGAGAATGTCGGTCTAAAGACTTAGATATTCCTCAGGTTAATGTTATGACTTCATCCTCGAGAAGGTATAAGAAAAGAATTCAAACTTCTAAGAGAATATTTCCTTCAGGGAATAATAGACCGTCATCTTTGGCGGCAAATTTGCCTCATTTACCGGTGGAAGTTTTCCACCAGAAAATAGACGGTTTATTGGATAGTGGTGCGTCTATTTCTCTTGTACGAGAAGACTTTATCTCTGCTTTGCCTAAGAAATTTTTGAAGAAGACTTCTATGAAATGTAAATCAGTTAACAATCAAATTTTCTCTGTAAATAAAATGGTTCGTTTGCACTTAAAGATAAATAAATTTTCATGGGACCAGTTGTTTTATGTGGCCCCAGAGTTGCCTGTTCCTATTATTCTAGGTTACGACTTCATGTCGAAATCCGGCATGAAAATCGATTTTCAGAATAGTGTCTGTAATTTCAGATTTGCTCGAGACGTTTCGCTGCCGTTTAACGTACATCCTTGTATGTATGGGCATGCGTGTAGTAAGAATCCTTCGAAACAACGTTGTGTTATGTCTCTCAATAATCTTGAGGAGGATAAAGAATTATCTACATTGGTGAAAGAATTCCCAGGATTATTTAGTAACCAATTAGGAAGAGCAAGAAATAGTTTTTGTGAACTGGAATTGTTGGATAATGTCCCTGTGCGGTCTCCACCTTTTCAATTCTCTCCACCTAAGTTACAATTATTACAAAGCGAAATTCATAAGCTTATGCAACAAGGTGTTATTAGGCCAAGTCGCTCTAGTTATGCGAGCCCAGCTTTTCTTGTTCCAAAACCTAGTGGAGGCCATAGGTTGGTTATCGACTATAGGAAGCTCAATAATAAAGTAGTGTTTGATTGCTTCCCATTGCCCACTTTGGAAGCAGCTTTCCAAATATTTCATGGAGCCAAAGTGTTTTCCGTAATTGATTTGCATTCTGCCTTTTTTCAGATACCGTTAACTCCATCCAGTAGAAAATACACAGCTTTTGTCACTCCTAACGGCCTTTACGAATTTAATATGTTGCCTATGGGTTTGAGTGTAGGTAGTCAAGTATTGAGTCGTGAATTAGACAAATTATTTGGAGATTTGAAGTACAAATATGTTTTTCAGTACTGTGATGATCTCATCGTGTATTCTTCTGATATGCAGCAACATCTTGCTCATTTGAGAGAAGTCTTTGAGAGGTTAAACAATAAAGGATTTACTGTCAATCCTGAAAAGATCACTTTGGGATGTTCTAAGATAAAGTTTTTGGGTCATTTGTTGTCAGCCGAAGGTATCCAGGTGAACCCGGAGAGAGTGGAAGCTATTAAAAATCTTCCTACACCTAAGAATTTAAAAGGCGTTAGAAGTTTCATGGGAATGGTGGGCTTTTATGCCAGATTTATTCCTAACTTCTCTCAGATTGCCCTTCCTTTGAATAACTTGAAGAAAAAGAAAACCAAATTCTTTTGGAGTCGAGAATGCGAAGCTTCTTTTCAAAGTCTTAAATTAGCTCTTTGTGAGGCTCCTACTTTACAAGTTCCCGATTTCAATAAGAAATTTGTTCTTCAGTGTGACGCCAGTGATAGAGCGTTAGGTGCGGTTCTTAATCAAGAAATTGAAGGCAATTTAGCGCCTGTGGGATATGCTAGTCGCACTTTAAATGAGGCCGAAATTAAATATAGCATTTACGAGAGAGAGATTTTGGCCATTGTTTTCGGTTGTGAAAAGTTCCGCACCTTTTTGGAACATAACCGTTTCGTGGTTCACTCGGATAATCAAGCAGTTTCTTGGTTATGTAAGAACAGTGGTACCCTGGGTAGAATCGGTAGGTGGGTTGTGCGTCTTTCTGCTTTTAATTTTGAAGTAGTTCATGTTAGAGGATCTGATAACGCGGTAGCTGATGGTTTATCGCGACTGTTCCATGAAGATGAAGTTCCGGAGCACCCTCAAGTCAATCTTCTATCGAACTTTCCTGCATCATTTAAAGATCTTAAATTGCATCAGCAAGAAGATAACGATTGTAAGAGATTATTTGCTCAAATTAGAGCTGGCACTAATAGTCCAGATTTTTCTTTACATAGAGGTCTATTGGTGTATAATCCTCGAAAAGGTCCGAAGAATCGTGTGTTGGTCCCCGTAGTGCTGCGGCCTGTTCTACTTAAGTATTATCACGATTCTCCTTTGGGCATGCATTTGGGCATTGCCAAAACTATGGAAAAGCTCAATAGACAATATTACTGGCCTCATATGGGTGAGGATGTGCGTAAATACATTTTGAATTGCGTTGATTGTCAGCGAGCTAAACCTGCCCCAAATACTAAAGTTGGTCTTCATTCGGCGGAGCCTTCCACCGCTCCCATGCAAAGACTCTTTATTGATTTCTTTGGTCCATTAGTTCGCTCAAAACGAGGTAATGTTGGAGTTCTAGCAGTTGTCGACGGGTTCTCTAAATATGTTGTGCTTCATCCTGTGAGATCCTTGAAATCTAATGCGGTTGTAGAATTCTTCACTAGAAACTTTTTTCCGAACTTTGGTGTGCCTGAATCCATTGTTTCGGATAATGCAAAAGCCTTTACTTCTCATATGTTTAAGAATATGTGTTTCGATTGGGGTGTTCGTCGCATTACCACTTCTCCCCATTATCCAAAACCTAACCTTTGTGAGAGGTTTTTCCGCTCGTTGAAAGCAGGGCTTACCATTTTTCATAATGTTAAGCAAAATGTTTGGGATCAACATTTGCCGTTGTTTGCTTTGGGTTGTAATGATGCGGTCCATGAGTCGACAAAAACTACCCCTGCCGAATTGTTTTTAGGTAGACGTATTATGCATCCCTTAGAATTAAATTGGCATATTACGGAAGCCGATTTAAGTGATTTGAAACAAGCCGATAAAGTTCAGAAATGGGAGGAAGCATTCAAGAATCTTAAGCTCGCTAAAGAGAACGTAGCTAATAGGTATAATAAGGATAGGAAGGATGTTTCTTATAAAGTTGGCGATCGAGTACGTTATCGCCTTTATCCACTCAGTAATCGTGGGGAGCAACGTATGGGAAAACTTATGTTCAAATGGTCTGAACCTTATGTTGTAAAACGCTTTCTAACACCAGTCACCTTGGAGTTGGAAAGCGTCAATGGCCATGTCATGAAACAGCATGTTAGTCAGATTAAATTATGTAATACTGTGGAGTAAAACACTAGCATGTTTGTAGAGAAAAAGAGCTGTATGGTAAGCTAGATATTTTGTATTATGACACATGTTGAAGTAGTATATCTATGGTTCTGCTTTCCTGCTTTTGCCTATTCTTTGTTTCAGTTTACCTTTCCTTAAACATTGGCAGTTCGACAGTTTGTAAGCCTGGAGTGTTCGGCAGTCGAGCGCTTGGAGGATCCGGCCGACCCCCGAGTGCCCAGCTGACCAACATAGTGGCTTTTGGAACTACGGATTCTTGGAAAGCGGTGGAACGGGATTGCGATCCGGCAATCCAATTATCATATCGTCACCCTGGTCTTCACCTGGAACACCGCAGACTTGTACTATGGCGGCTGAATCAAATGGAGTTTATTTTCAGCGCATGAATAGTCTACATTAAAGCGAGTGTGGTGATTGTGATATTGGGGACGATAGAAGATTTGCATTAAAAGTACCGCTGGAATCCGATAGTGTTTATGTGCCCCTCCCAACGTGGGATTATTTCACTGGACATTACTTTAAAGCCTATGGACTCTTTTTCTTTTTACCCGGAGGGTGTAGGGGGAGCTATTGAACCGAAAGTACCTTTTTGCGGTTCAGTTATTCATCTTTGTGCTCCTCCAGAACATTTATGAAGCCTGCCAATGTCCCTTGTTCCGTGTGGCTACCCCTTCCCTTTCACCCTTTCCTCCGCGCATCTTTATAGCGCACATCCCCTCTACCCGCGAACCTTTTATATGCTTGGTAATCTCAACGAACCTTATCATTCGATCGGCCTAGCAAGTGGCGTTATGTTGTATAGAAGTGGATTCAGTATCCGAATCCAACTTAAGTGCACCATGCATCGGCGAAGTTAACATGGTGATTTATAAGATAAACAAGTGGATTGTGACCGAGGAATGGTCGGATTTGAGTTAGTCCAATCAAGCATGGAAAAAGGAATTCCAATGGAGTTTGGACATGTATGAGTGTGACAGTTTGTATGGTATGTTATTTATTCAGCTTTACTTTGTTATTATCTATGTCTGATCGATTGATCGAAGATCAATCTTTTGTTATTCATTTATTACTTTGTTTTTACAATCAACACTTGTTTTTTTCATTAAAAGCTTAACTTTTATATTACGCCCCTTGTTGTTATTTAAGACTATCATTGTTCTCTATCCTGTAACGAAGTTATTTCATTCTATGCAATTTATAATCAGTATTTATATTTATATGCACGTTCAACTGGAAAAGAAAGATGAATTGTTAGCCGCCTTCTATGGGCCCGAGGCAGGCTGTTTTCTCATTAATAACTTCTTTAGATATCAGGAACACGTTACTAAGTACAGCATAGTCATAACCCAACGATCCCGGAAGGTAGCAGTAGCAGTGAAAGTGGTTCATTCTCTCTACGCGACAATATTATATTCTCTTATAGGAAAAGATTATGTTTTGCATCAATATCCGTATCCATAGCAATTCTGCCCGAGAGCAGGTCCTTCACTACAACCATAGCATTTTCATGCTATGCTTGCAGCTTTACTAGGGAATTGTAGGTGTGGTAGCTTCCCGTTGCTTTCCACACTGGTGAAGGATGATGGTGATGATGCCCATATGATTTAGGGGACCGTTTGGGCCTTAAAGTTTTCCTGACATGTGTCTTACAGGTGAGGAAAAACTCCGATAAAATCTCACCCAGAAAAACTGCCCCGACCGGGGATCGAACCCGGGCCCGCTGCGTGACAAGGCAGCACGCTACCTCGAGACCACAGCGGTGGACTGCATCAATATAAATGAAAAATAACACTTTCTTATATTTTAGTTTCATGTTATTTTTAGGGAATCTGGGATGACAATGTCTCTACATTGGATAATTGTATGGATTTCCAGAGTTCAAGCTAAAATTAATTCCTTTCTGAACATCATTCCGTACTCATAACAATAAATAATTAATTTATCGAAGATCACTTACTCGAAATGTCGTAACATAACATTTATATATTTGGTAAATATATCTTGAATAATTAGTAGAATAATTAGTAAATATATCTTGAATAATTTTATCCGATCCTCTATAGTTACTATATTAATTACACTGATTTTAGGGAAGAAAGCCTATTTAACAACACATGTTTTAAAGGTTCTAGGCAACGGGAGGGGTAAATACATTCATGATTCTCTTAGATAAATAATAAAAAATGCCAGAGTATCAAACAATAGTAAATAAACAGACAACGAATTTTAGGGGGTTTTCTTTTTTCTGAAAGAATAAATAAAAAACCAATGCTGTAGTACAATTATTTTTAAGAATCTTATGTGACCTAAAATAGTTTAATTATAACTAAAAATCTCTATTTTAGACACTGGTCCGCATTTTCTTCTTTTTTTAATCTAAAATGTTCTTTTTTAAATGTTACCGTGCCTATGAATGTATATTGTACCCACTATGAGCTATTGTGTGAATGTTTTTAATAAAATGTAAATTTTAATGAAATTTACATAATTCACCCCAATTTACCTTTGCAGAACTCCGGAAATACTTTCAATTTGAGCAAAATAAGTATAAAGAAAGAGAATTTACTCCTATTTTGTGAATAATAAATAGTTAATTAATCAATCAATTGAATTGGCGTTTACTTGATGCAAATCCATGATTTACTTAATTAAATAAAAATAAAACTTAAAGTTTTATGTGATTTTCATATTTATTAAAATATAAATTAGTAACAGCTGTTTCGGTACTTTGTACCTTCTTTAGACATGATTACAAATCAATCGATTTGTATAAGGAACATATGAGAGCAAGTAACAGAAATTTAGATAATTCAAAGTATGTTAACGACCCACTCCAATACGATCATTGTTTTGATTCAAAATTACAAAATTTTACATGTTTGTGACAAAGGAAAGAAGTTGAATCATTTAGAAGTTTTAGAGATAAATAAATTGAAAAGTGGTAACAAGCTGTTTAAAATCCCAACTAGATTTGAATGAATCGCCTCTTTAAATTTACAATCCAACCATAGTAATTCTGCCCGAAGGCAGGTCCTTCACTGCAATGCATTTTCATGCTATGCTTGCAGCTTTACTTGGGAATTGTAGGTGTGGTAGCTTCCCGTTGCTTTCCACAAAATTAAATTAAAAATATATTGCTTAGTTACAGTTTTTAAGTACTATAATAACAATATTCATTCATTTGTAATCATGTCTGAAGAAAGTACAAAGTACCGAAACAGCTGTTACTAATTTATATTTAATAAATATGAAAATCACATAAAACTTCAAGTTTATTTTTATTTAATTAAATAAGTTAATTAATTATATGTATTTTATTATTTTCATACTTCTTCCATCCATTTTTATTACGTATTTCTTCAAATACTGTTATTTTAACACAGTTCCAATAATGACTCATATTATAATGATATTGTAAAAAGAAAATTAATGTCTGAACCAGGAATCGAACCGTGGACCCTCTCCTTCTCCGTTGGAGTGTGCAGTCCACTACACCATTCTAGACCTGATACAAACACTAACAATTCTATCCAAATATACAAATCTATAATTCTCGTTTCGTCCGCTGCCAGGTAGGTTACACTACCATCGCCAACGGCCGGCTTCATTTAGAAGTATCTATGTTTGAGAATTTTACACCACCACGAGAATTATAGATTTGCATATGTGGAAAGAATTGTTAGTGTTTGTACCAGGTCTAGAATGGTGTAGTGGGGTGCACACTCCTACGGAGAAGGAGAGGTCCACGGTTCGATTCCTGGTTCAGATATTACTTTTTCATTTCACAATATCATTATAATATTTTTCAAAACCTAAAATAATATTTCAGAACTATTTTACAGTTTCGAGCCCATTTAAGATTCCTAAAATTACGTTAAAGAGCTTTAAAAAGTCGAGATCTAATAATTATTTCATCACTATAAGTAGACATTCTAACTATTAATTCTCATTTCATCATTAAATATTTGTAAACCATATTAATAAAATATGACTTGACAAAAATTTGTAAAATGTATGAACTTAAACACAAAATAGTTGGCACTAATATGCCCTATATTAACGATTAGTATTAAATTGTTTAAATTTATTTTTATTAAAATAAGTGTAAGAAAAATTTATGTAATGAATAGCCTAAAGTTTGTGAAAAAATAAAACTAATAATTTATATGAAATGGCTTCAGAAACAGTAATACACTTTGCTAGTTGTTCTCAAACACTTTCTAATCCCGACTCCATTTCCCCGTTGATCATTTAATGAAGATGTCCTCGTGCCAAAGATGATCGTAACACTGTGCCGGATTAAATTGTAAGATAATAAATGACAATACAGTTAACATTTTTATTATATTTAAAAAATTATTGACCGGGTATGGATATTTCAATTTTAAAATGTCTAATTAGTGAGAATAAAATGTATCTTTATGCAGTGTACTTGAAATATTTCGCAACTCCCTAAGGAGCAGCAGCATATAGGTTGTGAATCACAACTTTCAGAAATCCATATACGCTTATAAAATAACTCTTTGACTGATGAGTGGCAAATTCCCATATAATTGTATACAATGTGTTTCTAAATTACACACAATTTATTTAGGTTGCATATTGACAATGCATAATTAAAAGTAGTAAAAACATGGTGCCATGAATTTTTTGTTGGCGAAGGATCGTTTCCTGGTGTACACAAGAGTCATCTTTGTTTTTCATTACTTAGTAAAGACAAGCTTGAATTTGAAGCAAGCCATTACGTGCTCAGCTCTAGAAGGCAGATAAATAGTTAATGATTGTCATCCAACTTTTCATAAAAGAAGCTCTTAAAACATTTTAATAAATTGAAGATTGCAGGCAACGTCGGCATTTCTTCCATTAATAACCTTGTTCAACGGAGCAAGGTGTAATCGTGCCTTAAGGTGATGAGGTGACCCACTTGGCTTAGGTCCAGGCATCCTTGGGGTAGAGATTGAGGAAGTCTGCATCATTGTGTGCAGTGCAACAAACACAGTATTGTCTCTGCAGCATGTGCATCTCACTATTAGGCTCAAATAAATGAGAATAAAATATTTTCTACACCGCAAATATTATTATTGTACCTTTTTCCAAGATCAGTGGTGAAGTATCAACTTGTTTGTCTAATAGCTATTATTCTCTGCTCTGGTTTTGAAGTTTTCAGTTCATATCTGGATAATCTAAAATATATTTTAACGTGTAAATCTAGAACGTCATTTCTCTGTAACAGGACTTGAAAGCTTGGATCCATGTCTTATTCATACAGTAATTAATACTAATAAAATTCATTGTTAAAACCGTTGAGGTGGAGAGTCATAAATAAAATAAGTTAAAATACCTTCTTGGGTAAACTCCGTCGTCCTCAACTTTTAAAATATGTGATCTTTATTCCTCTAGGCCTTTCAGGACATCCGCCCCATCTTCAGCAGTTCATTTTTCACTACAGCATCTAGGTTGATGTTTGATGCTGCTGGTCCTAATGTGGCTTTGTCGTGACTAAAGCCACATTAGGACCAGCAGCATCAAACATCAACCTGGATGCTGTAGCGAAAAATGAACTGCTGAAGATGGGGCGGATGTCCTGAGAGGCCTACAGGCATAAAGATCACATATTTTAAAAGTTCAGGACGACGGATTTTACCTAAGAAGGTATTTTAACTTATTTTATTTTATACAGTAATTAAATTATTCATCCTATAATAAGCGGACTCTAAGCAAAATTTTGAACATTCTCAACTCAGCTATAAACTGAGAGAATAATTGCCTGATTTATTCTCAAACTTGCTAATTAAACTATTCTGTACATTATGACTGCTTCTGTGTTGAAGTACTAACATTTCTTCTAAAATAGAAACACCCTTGTTCGCATTCCCAAATTGTCAGTTTCCATGTAAGTAATAAAATGAATATAACAAAATTAGAACGAGGTAATGATAAACACTAATATGATAATTTCTGGTTACTGTGTTTTCTAAAACCCTCCTTTGTATCTTTATCTTGTCGTGGTGGAGTGACCCCGATAGCAACTCCAGCAGTAGCATTATTGCTGAAAGGGTTACCCAAGCCGGACAGGTCGAAGGCGTAAAGCCAGTTGAAAAAATATATCTTGGTCAAATGTGTAACGATCCTTCATCGTAAAAATACAACCGTCAAGAAACGCGAATATGAGTTCCACTGGAGTAAACATTTCCGGTAGTAAAGTAGTCTACCACTTGGATTTCGATCGGGGGCTGCTTTACAGAATCGATGGCAAGGACTCAAATATAGGAATATATTCCAAAGAACAAGGAACGTTTCGACATTATATACCTAATAGTCCATCCATAATAATTCAGCCCGAAGGCAGGTGCTTTACTGCATTCATAGCATTTTTTCATGCTTTGCTTGCAGCTTTACTAGTGAATTATAGATGTGGTAGCTTCCCGTTGCTTTCCACACCGGTGAAGGATGATGATGATGATGATAAGGATGATGATGATAAGGATGATGACGATAACCATATGATTTCGGGGACCGTTTGGGCCTTAAAGCTTTCCTGACATTTGTCTTACAGGTGAGGAAAACCCCGATAAAAACCTCACCCAGAAAAACTGCCCCGACCGTGGATCGAACCCGGGCCCGCTGCGTAACAAGGCAGTACGCTACCTTGAGACCACAGCGGTGGACTACCTAATAGCGGGAGACTGGAAATAATAGCACGGTTAGTATATATAGTAGCTTTACAATAACTTAAATGATCAGCGGAAGTGTCCAGGAATTAGGATGCTTTACATATTTCTAAGAGGATGAAGTGAACCCATTTTCAGAACTGTTTCTTTTTAGTCCAAAAGAGGATCCTCTCAGTTATCCGAGATATTAAGTTTGTCAGGATAAGATAGCATGTACAATTTTAAAAGGTAAATTACATGATTATATAATCGTAAATGCGCATGATCGCACAGAAGATAAAAATAATAAAATCAAAGATGAGCTCAATGAAGATTTAGAATACGTATACGATAGGTTTTTACGATATCATTTTAAAATATACTTAGGCGATTTAATTGCAAAAGTTGGACTGCAGATTTATTCAAACCAACAACCGACAAATTACGACTTCATAAATTCAGTAACGACAATGGCGTTACATTAATCATCTTTCATAAATCAAACAGTCCTATTGTATAGAACACAACATTCCAACATAAGGTTATTCATGAATACATCTATACTTCTACATGGCGTAACGCGGAACCAGATAGATCATGTAATAGAAGATAAACGGTGGGACAGTTGCATAATCGATGTTAGATTAGTTAGAAGGACAGACTGTAATTTGTATCTTCATCTGTTCAGATTGAAACCAGACAAATATTATCACTTATGAGAAAAACAAACTCTAAATATAATGCTGGAAATTTTGAATTAATAAGACTTGGGGAAAAAATTAATGATATGTATAGAAAGTCAAATATAGTAAGAACAGTTAAGTCTCGTAAACTGCGATGGGTAGGACATATAAGACGTATGAGGGATGAAAGAGGTGCATGGAAGCTTCTTGAAGGAAAACCAGAGGGAAATCGCCCAATTGGTAGACCAAGAATAGGGGGGGGGTAATAACATTATCCATGATTTCATGGAAGTGCATTATATAGGGGATGATTGGAAAATATTAGCTCAGGATATGTATGTATGGAGAGCTTATGCCCGTGCTGCCATGAACCTACGACTTCGATAGAGCTAGTGAGTTAGTTAGTATAGTTAGTTAATTATACCAAATCACATTTCAAATAATTTCAAAATTCACATCTACAGGCAAGGGCGACTTGGTTCAACGAAGAAGAAAATTACATGACCCAAGATCTCATATTTATGCCTCAAAGGACGAGGTCCTAGAAGTCTGAACTAACATGTAGTTCATGTTGATGTTGATGATTATATAATAATAATAATAATAATAATAATAATAATAATAATAATAATAAGGGCAGGACATGTTGCGCGTATGGGGAATGAAAGACGTGCATGGAAACTTCTTGTAGGAAAGCCAGAAGGAAAACGCCCAGTTGGTAGACCAAGAATGAGGTGGGAGAACAACATTAACTATGATTTGAGGGAACTAGATTATACAGGGAATGATTGGAAAGCATTAGCTCAGGATAGGGATGTATGGAGAGCTTATGTCCGTGCGGCCATGAACCTACGGGTTCGATAGTGCCAGTGAGTAAGTAAGTAAGTAACAATAATAATACATTTTCTAAGAAATCCGATTGAACATTGTTCGTCACTCGAGAGTAGCATTTTGGCAGCATGAGAAATTATTTTTATCCAAGTGAAATAGAAAGTGTCTCACAAATTTTGAGATAGTTGGTCACCCTAAACTTGGATGAAAGTGACATAATGGAAGTGAGACGTGGCTCCGGTGCTTTTGATTCCGTTAAGCCCGTGAGCTTATCGAGTCTCTTGCGAGAGCGCCGGCTGTCTCCTCCGTTATAATTGAAACTGCCTGGTGTCCCCTCCTTGTAGTGGCGATGATTTCCTCAGGGAGCGATACTGCAATAACACATCAACACACCAGTTAAATTCTGCGACATGAGTAATCCTAAAGCAACTATCGCACTGCTTTCACAAAATAAATTAGTTTTGGTTCAGGAGGGACATCACACTGTACTCAACTTCGTTAGTAATTTAATACTTAATATTGCTTACACGTTTTTAAACACCCCAATCCAAAAACAACACGTTCTGAAAAAAAAATCGTTTTGTGATCCGGACCTGCTTAAGTTAGTAACGAAATGTTATTCTGAAGTCAGATTTTTCATTAAGCCTATTAATACATTTCTTCTTCATCTATTTTAGGGGTTGACATTTCTGCAATAGCAGGATACCAAAGGACTGATAAAAAGAAAAACGAAGATATAATAACATAACTTAATATATTTAATCTCTGTGAAAGAATAAACCACTATCAAATGCTTACCTTCGGCACGTATTACGAATGAAAGAACAGCAAATACCAAGAAGAATGTATAGTTATAAACAAAAAGGGAGAAGATTGTTGGGAAGACCATTGAAGAGATGGAAGGACCAATTCGAACTATAATGAGATCGGAACAGGCCATTGGGCTTAATCCTTGTTGTTGGTGATGATGATGATCATGACATCTGCCTGTTTCTCCCCTAAAAATCTACATTGATAACGTATGACCAGCCTCATGGGCTAATAACCAGCGTTTCTGACTGCAATTCACGAGGTCTTGGGTTCGATTCCCTGTTATACCAGAGACATTTTTCCTTATTCCTGTGATTGCCCTTGGTCTGGAATTTAGAATAAGTTTAGGTTAAGATCTTTCCTACCACTTCATTATCATGTATCACCCATCATATCATCGGGATAACGCAACTCCGCCATCCAGGTGCCCAATCTAAGAAATTGATTACAATTCTGCCAATGACAGGGGAGAAAGGCAGAAATGTCATAAAAGCTAACCTGGTGGCATTGGACAAAACATATTGATAATGATTAGAGAGCGGAATTTATTCCATAATGCCGATGACTTACTTGTATTGGTATTGACTGTACTACAGTGATCTCGAGGAGTTGGATGGGGTAAATGACGTGTCTGCATGCCTATTGGGTCACGCTTCTGTAATACAAACATTAGTAAACAATTAAGATGCATAATGCTTATAAAATCACTCCATGTGGGTTTCGTGGTGGACGAAATGGAGCTTGGATATGGTTTCTCCCGTTTTTCCCTACCACGAATGGATGAACAAATTTATTCCACCATTTCTCCATACTCATCTCATCCATTCCAATCTACTCTAGCAGCTCGTATTCTTAAGGGGTCTTTTTCAGGTACAGCGCTACAGACAATGGTATTACTTTTTTAATGTTTAGGAGAAAGTCTTGTCTAGTTTTGACTTTTAAATTCTCACTGTTATGCCACACAAAACTCTTGTTAGGAATAGCTCAAATTTAAAAGGACAATTTTTTCTTGTTTCGTCAGCCGAATTAATACTTCATATATTCGTGGAAACATGAATCTATTTAAGATTCTCCAGAAAAAAGTACAAGTATGTTCGTTGTTAGTGCAGTAATTGCGCTCCTATCTTTTAGACTTTAGTACAGGTTTGTCAAGTTCTCACATAAGCAAGCGAGGCCTGGAATACATAACCAGCGAGGTCTAGACTAATCAGGAAGTCAGATAAACAAAAACGTGCAATATGTAAAATGTATTTCATGAGAACTGCCGTAATGCATCATACTAATAACAAAGAAGCGAAAATATACTGACATATTAAAATAAGATGGTAATTATAAAATTGGTACCTGTTAAGTCAGTCGTCCTCAGCTAAATTATTAAACTTCAAGTTACTAAAATAATTAAATTCGGTTGTATTACCCAGCATGCAGAATAATTAGGAATATAGTACTATAAAATTTTGCAAAGAGGACTTATATTCGCTTTTCAAAACATATTTAACATATTCCTTTAATCATATTTGAAGAGAAAATTATACGCTCAGACCGGGACTTGAACCCGGGACCCTTGGTTCTCTAGACCAAGTGCTCTTACCAATGAGCTACCTGAGCAAGTACCGATCTAAACGCAAATCTTTCTCTATATACATTGTAATTCCCATCCACCAAATGCTGTGAAGCCATGCTTCTATCTTGCAAATGGCGGCTCCTTTATTAAGAAGACATATTTGGGAATTATACATTACAGCCAGTACGGCTTTTTCCAAGTTTTTATTATTGATTTCGTACATCTCATTGATGGATAATCATATTCCTTTAAGATGGATAGATCTTAGAGAGATACAAAACGATGGTTAGAGAATATAACAAACCGCTAGGTCTAATAGGTAAAAATTATGAAAACAGTAATTAAAGTATTATAAAGATATATGATGTATAATTCCTTGCTACAAAAATATGTTCATTAAATTAAAATATTTTAATGTTAGAAGAAATAATAAATAATTAAGACGGTGGCTAGAATACTTTCAAGATAAATATATTAGTTTGCCTTTATAACTGGCTGTAATTAAATTTAATGTTAGTACCGAAAGCTTATAACAGCTAACTCCAAGGAGAGAATACATTATATAATGGAAATGTACAGTTAGTCACAAATGAGGGAAATTTTGAAATAAGTGGCTGAATTTAAATACATGGGAACATAATCACAAACAGGAATGAGATGCACAAATAAATGAAACATAGACTCAATTCTGGAAATGCATGCTATTATGCATTACAAAGAATCTTATCGTTCCAACTTATTTAAAAAACTTTAAACTAAAAATATATATAACGATTATTCTCTCAGTTATATGTATACGAAACACTGACTCCTACATTAAAGGAGGAGAAAATATTACGAGCACTTGAGAATAAATTTCGTAGGAAAATGTTTGGATTAAAGAGAGATGAACAGATAGGCGAATGGAGAAGTAGCCTTTAAATACGAGATTCGTAATAGGGAGATTCACGATCTTTATAGTAAACCGGATATAATACTATAAGATGGAAGAATAACATTAAGTATGCGAGGGAAGTAGATTGTAAGGGGGTGTTTGGAAAACATTAGTTCATGATAAGGACGTACGGAGAGCTTATATCTTTGCAGCAATTAACCCACGGGTTCGATAGTTCCTGTGAATTAATTAGTTGGGAGAAGCAGCGCGTTTTCTTTCAGTAGCGGGCAGATGGGTCAAATTTCTATTTCATGTCCATTGTCTGTTTTATGTGCTATGTGTCGTCTGCAGAATTCTCACGCTCTGCTGATTCCGGTTAGAGAAGTTAACCAATGTTTTGGCCCTAAGAGACTTCACCCTATTTGAAAAGCAGTGGTGTGTATTTAAGTCATAGACGGAGTGATTAAAAAAAGTAGGAACGGGACCGACATTAATTAAAATATATCATACCTCGTGGACTTGTTCCATTAAAGCCAAAGCGAAATGATTATGATGTAGGTTGAACGTTAATGTAAATATTGTTTTACTTACGGTTAGTGCTCATCTAATCGCGATTCTAGAGTGATTAATAACGTCGCCATTAATCATGGCTTTAAATGAATGGAATAAGCAACATGCAATTTTATTCATAGCGCCGTTGCGTGTACGATGTCGTTTACAAAACTACTCATTTATTGATATATTAATTAATCTTTGTATCGGGTCAGATTAAAAAAATGACTGCATGCAAATTATATTATTCGCAAGTACAAAGTTGTTGTTTGGAGTCTGAACTTTTTACTCCCGTAAAATAATCTGAAGTCTAAATTAGAAACTGTGAGGAAAATTTTGTAGACCCTACCCATTCTTGCGTTTCGGTGGACGCGTGGTTCATGCGCGCGGTTGTCCCAATTGGATACCCAGGTTGGTTCTAATCCCGGCGATTTCGGGATTTAGTGGGGTGCCACCAGAGTACTGCCTCAAGACTCCGAGCGTGAGCAATAGAAAAGGGCAGAAGGGGCCAAAGAGAAGGTAGTAGTCCCTCCTCGCAAACATGGATCCAGCCCAAAAATGGCGGCAGGGGTCATGGTAGTAGAACCTGGTATGTCGGATTTGGAGGATGCCCTACAACTTACATAACACCGCAGAGTAGATTTTCATTTCACTCATCTCCACAATACTGGGATAGTGCATTAGATATTTCAGGTCGCGATGCTAGGGCAGTCTGCTCTCCCAGACAATTAAGGAATAAAAAATACTTTAGTTTCTTACTACGTGTTTTCTTTGAGGCGATGTACTAACCTTTCGTAACTCCTTGGTATGTATAATCAAATACGATTAATTAAATAAGCTTGCCTAATTAAGTCCCTCAAGGGAGAACTGTTACCCTACGTGTGAATGTAAGAGTACCACACACACATACTCATATATATATATATAGAATTACTATGGATGGATATATATATATATATATATATATATATCCATCCATAGTAATTCTGCCCGAAGGCAGGTCCTTCACTGCAATCGTAGCATTTTCATATTATGCTTGCAGCTTTACTAGGGAATTGTGTAGGTGTGGTAGCTTCCCATTGCTTTCCACACCGGTGAAGGATGATGGTGATGATGATGCTAATGACAAGGATGATGATGATGGCCATATGATTTCGGGGACCGTTTGGGCCTTAGAGTTTTCCTAACATTTGTCTTACAGGTGAGGAAATACCCCAATAAAAACCTCACCCAGAAAAACTGCCCCAACCGGGGATCGAACCCGGGCCCGCTGCGTGACAAGGCAGCTCGCTTCCTCGAGACCACAGCGGTGGACCTTATATATATATATATATATATATATATATATATATATATAAAATGGATATCACACTGAGGTACAGACTCAGAGATCCACATTCGAATCCCGTCCAGGCATTTATTTTTCTTATCATAACATATATATATATATATATACACACACACACACACACACCGTGTTGTTCATAAAGCCTTTCCAACATTACAACTTCCAATAAGATGAAAACTATAAAAGTTAGAGTTGTGATGTTTCTGACATATTAAAGACAAACGCTCAAAATTTGTAAAGCAAAGTCAATGTACTTCACATGTGCATCTCTTGTCGCCAGCAAAACATCTAAGCGATATTAAAATTATCGTCATGCAGTATTTCTTGGATGATGCTAACATCATCAGTTATCCTTCTTCTCAAAATGTTAAAATCAGGTACATGTGTTGCATATCCTGTCCTTTACATAACTCCAAACAATAAAATGTAGAGTGTTATTACTGGGGATCGCGGTGGTCAGGTTGTTGGACCATCGCGTCCTATCCATCTGCTAGGAAATGTGTTATCTAGCAATTCTCTGACGATTAATCCGCAATGTGATGGTGCTCCATCTTGCTGGAATATCACCATGGGTTGCGGATCACTAAATATAGATACAACGTAAAGCTTTTTCATATTAATGTATATGTTGCTATTATTAAATTGTCGATAAAAAAGAAGGGATCAATGACCCTGTCATGCATCAAGCCACATCAGATATTCACTTTTGGGCTATCTCCCGATGTTCTACGACGACATTAGGATTTTCTGAACCCCATATTCTAACTTTGTGCCGGTTTACTTTTCCAGAAACATGGAAGTTAGACCCGTTTGAGAAGCAGATATGCTGCAGGTACTCATTATCGACATCAATCTCCAAAATATCCGTCTCAAAAGCAGCACGGAGAAGATGCTCATCTGGTTCCAAAGCTTGTGTTATCTGAACTTTATAAGCATACAGATGAAGTCGCTTATGTAAAATTTTATGCACTATGGGCCGTGGAGTTCAGAGTTAACGATATGGCACGACGAGTAGACTTGGAAGGGCTTCTTTGAAATGCTTCCTGCATAATGTCAATTCTCTGTTCTGTTATGGATGGACGTCCTGACCATGGACGGGAGGTTACACTTTCAGTCTCCTTAAACGTTGTGTACCAACCAACGATACTTTTGTAATCTAGTAGCGCTAGTGTATATTCCTTCCTAAAACTTATCTGCACAGTAGTTGGTGATCGTGTCCCATTACCATAAAATACATTACGCTTTTTCCTGGATTGATTTCATTGTAAATTATACGTATAACAAACAAAACGTTGAGAGTTTGTGTTGTATCTACCATAACCCACACAACTCTTTTATAGTTTTCAACATGCAGAAAGTTGTAATGATGGAAAGACTCTAAGGATAAGGTGTTTCGGACGTGATGGTCAATAACCTCACACATTGAAAGTACAAGCCAAAAGTAACTAAAAAGCTCCAATAAACGTTGTCGAGATATCGCAGTGATTCCAGTTGGTAACCAACTCTAAAGGTCTCTGGATAATTAAGTTGGTATCTCAAGGTTTGAGAACGACTACCAGTTTGTTGACGAATGCGCAACTAGTTCCCTTTCACCCTACGTGCACTGTACCTGCAGGCCTCACAATCAGTTACGAAAGTAAAGGCACCATGGACAGACGTTACACCAATGAATAGTACGCTAACATGCACTTCATGTATGGCAAAGCGAATGGCAATGTACGTGAGGCTGCACGATTGTATGAAGAAGCTTTTCCTCGTCGCAGGCATCTCGACAGGCGTACATTTATCAGGTTACATCAGCTGAGAGTTTCGCTTACCATGTACGAGATCCACAACACCTCATGTTGAGGACAGGGTATTACGCAGTGTACACGAACGTCCGAGCACTAAAACAAGGAGGATTGCTACCTAGTAGCGTCTCTTGAGTCATAGTGTGTGGCGGATTTTAGATCGGGAATTACTGTATCCGTAACATAACCAGTAAGAGCCTGCACTCACGAGCAGACTTCCCTTCTAGGGAGAATTTCTGCCAATGGATGCTATAATAGTGTACCATAAACCCCCTGTTTGTTAGCAGTATTCTGTTCAATAATGAATCTGGGTTTACCCGTGACTGTATTTTTAACTTCCATAAAAGTCATACTTGGGCAGAATTCCATCCTAATACAACACGCGTGTCACGATATCAGCAGCGTTTTTTCGTTGAACGTCTGGGCAAGACTGCTCGGAGACCGCATAATTGGACCACACTTCCTACACAGAGAATAACCGGAGAGCGGTACGGGCGGTTTCTGCCGACTGTACTTCCAGATCTCCTTCATAATCATGATGTTCCACTGAACCAACGCCTGAACAAGTGGTTCATGCATGACGGTGCTACAGCACATTTTCAATTACGTGTGCGCCTGCTTCTAACTCGAAGTTATGGTCAAAATTGGATAGACAGAGGAGGGCCTCCAAGGTCACCGGATTTATATCCAATGGATGTGCGTGGGGTCATGTCAAAAGCCTGATCTATACTATTGAGGTCAACTTTCTTCAGGATTGAAGCAGCATTCCAGAATTTACTGATTCTCCAGGACTGCCTGACAGTATTCGCTGCTCATTTCAGAGACGAGTTCGATGTTGCATTCAGACGCAAGGACAACCTTTTGAACACCTACTTTAAAGCTTAGAGATTACATGTGTTCCTTGATACTGATGAACCACAAGAGAAAATGTGTTCTATTTCGACAACGGTTGATTTGCGGACCCATGTTCATTGGAACTTTTCAGCTACTTTTGGCCTGTACATTCCATGGGTGAATTCTTGACTATGACTTCTGAAACACCTTGTATATACATTTTTGACAATTTGATATATTAATATACTTTTTCGATCAAAGTGAGACTAATAAACTGGTGAATAAAAAAAGCTATATAAATGTTAGTTACATGATTTTTATCCACTATATCTCGTAGAATGCAATTGCTACAACATGTGATATGAATGTAAAATGGAAGAGGTGTGTAATTTCCTGTAGGAAAATAAAATAAACGCACCAATTCGAGAGATGAAAGTTGAGGTAGGAGAATTACATTAAGCTTTCGTTATGTAGGACTTCCTTTTTGGTCAGCCATCTATCCATTTTCTAAACTGTTGTTCTTCCTCATCGTTTTCTTTTTCCGTTCTTCTTTAACATATAGATTTACTTTTCCTTTGTTCATCCATTTCAATTATATGTCAATTTAATATGAGATTTATCCTTCTATCATCCACACTGCTATATCAATATTTATACTTTTTTCAATTGGATGTACTTCTTACACTAACTCTTCTAAATTTTCCTGCAACCTTGTTTAAATGTATCATATCTGATGATATTCTGCTCTCTTATTCATCAAATAACACCCATGCTCTAATCCATATAATAGAAATTGTATAAATATTTATTTATATAATTGCATGGTGACTTTTACCTATGTATCCTTTATTCCAATAACATTGAATTAGTTTAATGTAGTAACATAACATTGTATTGAGCTTATTAAATTTTCAAGAACATGAAATTATACGAATTGATGTGAAAACGTGAACACTATTCCGAATATAACAACTGCACTGCCTATTTCAATTTTTAACTCTGATTCACGTAGGCAGTTAAAGAAGTTGTTAAAGATTTTGCGAACCAACAAGTGGCTTTCACACTGTAATATTAAACATAGAAGAAGCAGCGTTCCTAGTACAATTATTTAATATTCTACTGGTGCCCTCTGGCCGTGCTGTTGGAACTAATGGAGCGTACTGGACATAAAGGTTCAATGATTCGAGATACTTTGATGTGTAATTTGAACCCCTGCTACAATTCAAACTTAGCAGAACGGAATGAAGGTTTTCTGCTCTACAAATTTTCATCTATTTCATTTTATTTTGCAAGGAAGACTTCATATCACCCAGAGTTGTCTCTTTTATATGGTTCTTTAACTGAATTTGAAAACACTTGCATATTTAATTAAACAGATATTTATACACGATAATTAAATACAAATGTTGACGTATTTTGAATAATATATTGGCTTTCTAATTTAAAACTGTTACAAACCTTTAATACTCTGATGTCCTATTGTAACACCATAAGATTAATGTAGGCCTATTACTTTTTAAATCTCATTCAAATTCCACAAATGAAATTGCTATTTTCGAGTAAAATAAGATAGAGATGTTTTAGAATTGTTGTGTGATGGTGAGTGTTGTGTCATTTTTTCCTAATGAAGCATGCTTGCTCTTAAAAATTAAAATGCGGGACTCGCATTTCTGGTCATAAAATATCAATTATGTTTTCTATTTTCATCATATTCTCTAATTTTGGCATTGGGTATTTTTTAATATTACGTGTTTTTTGTAAAATTTACGTGTATTACGCATTGTTTTTGCGTTTTACGTTTCTTTGGGAGGCTATAATATATAATATTAAATTGTCAGCAACAAAAATAATTGATTATTTGAATAAATAATAGTTTTAAAAAACTAAAAAAATACGTTTTATTAGAAAACCGAACTAAAGAACTGAAAATTATTTTAATTTTAATTTCCAACACGCTTGGGATAAATAATTTTACCATCAAAAGCATGGGGTGCTGTTTACCAATTAATATATTTCATAATAAACAGATATTGGTAAAAGTAAAGTCTCTAAGAAAAAAATGTAAAATCATAAAAGCACCCCACGCTTTTGATGGTAAAATTATTTATCCCAAGCGTGTTGGAAATTAAAATTATTTTTCAATTCTTTAGTTCGGTTTTCTAATAAAGCGTGTTTTTTTAGTTTTTTAAAACTATTATTTTATTTTTTATTTTTTAGTTTTAATATTTTAGAGAATAAGATAAAGCCTTGGCGCAGAGCTACGGGACTTGCGCTGGTTCGGGTCTGCATGGGGAAGAAATTTTCTCATGGTATTTCGACCAGTATGGGACCGGTGCCCACCCAGCATCGTGAGGCAATTGGGTAGCTACAATAAGTAGCGGCTCCAGGTTGAGGAACCAGCTATAACGGCTGGGGGACTCAACATGCTAACCACATGTCACCCCTACACTGGCTGTTGATCATCTGCCTCTGTGATTGACACATGTGGATGTGAAGGGCCAGCAGCCGGCTGGTAAAAGGGCAACCGCTGAAAAGTGGAAAGACCCTCAATCGGAATCGGAGAACAAGATAAAAATGTAAATATCTTTAAATTCGACAGGCTACTATTGTAGTATGAGCTAAAAGTAATACTCTTCTAAAAAAACCTCCCAGCCGGATTTGAACCAGCAACCTATGGATTACTGAAATTATATACCATTAGAGTTCATCGCTCTACCATCTGAGCTCTTACAACGATTGACTCGACAAGTCCGCAACCTATTATACCAGTTTTCATTTTTTTGATTTTCTGATGATTCTGGCCAGGATGTTAGAAACAAAATATGAAATTATTGTATTGTCTCGGGTCCTTTACTAGTACACAAAGTTTGAAGTCGATCCAATGTTTCTAAGTAGGTGAAAATCGTGTTCAAAAATTCCGTTACATAGAAACAGACACTTTTTTTTTGATTTTCTGATGATTCTGGCTAGGAATTTAGAAAACAAATATGAATGTATTGTATTGTCACGGGTCCTTTACACGTATACAAAGTTTCACGTCGATCCAATGTTTCTAAATGTGTGAAAATCGTGTTCAAAAATTCCGTTACATAGCTACAAAGACACTTTTTTTATTTTCTGATGATTCTGGCCATGATGTTAGAAACAAAATATGAAATTATTGTATTGCCATGGGTCGTTTACAAGTATACAAAGTTTCAAGTTGATCCAATGATCTTAAGTGGGCGAAAATCGCGTTAAAAGATTCAGTTACATAGATAGATACAGGTCAAGTTAATATAAAGCGTGTAAAAAGAGGTAAAACAAGAAATTGATCGATGAGGAATGTGCCGACATTATAAATAAAAGATAGCTAGCAAACATGAATTGGTTACACAAGCAAATGAGGTAAATACAGAGCAATTGGGTAGAATTAGACGGGAAACCACCAGGTTTCTAAAGAATAAAAAGAGTGAATATTTGAGAGAGACGATTAATGGTCTATAAATTAATGCAAAAAATCTGGACATCAGAAAATTATATCAGGGAATCAGGATAGAGAAGAAAGAATTTGAGGCTACAACAAACATAATTAGGAATGAAAATCAGGTTATGATTACAGTTCCAGGTGCTTATTAAACGATGGAAAACTATTTTAATCAACTATTAAATGTACATGCAGAACAGGCTATTGACGAGGATAAATTACAGGCAGCAGAAAAACTAGTCACGGAACCAAGTGCATTGGAGGTAGAAATGGCGATAGAAAAATTGAAAATGTATGAAGCATCAGCAAAACTGATAAATCAGGGGGATAAAAATTGATGGACACAATACATAGGATGCTTAGTATGATTTGGGGAAAAGAAGCTCATCGAGGCGAATGAAAATAATAGATTATCATACCAATCATTAAGAAAGGAAATAAAACTGATAGCAACAACTATAGGGGCATCTCATTACTTTCAACTTCGAACAAAATTCTAACAAATATGTTCATAATTGAGCAGACTAACACCCTACAATATCATTAATGTGGATTTAGAAGAAACAGGTCTACAACAGATCAGATTTTTAGCATAAAACAGATTTTAGAAAATAAATGGAATATAATGGTACTGTGTATCAACATATGTAAACTTCAAAAATGCACACGATTCAATTAAGAGGGAAAAGTTATATAGTATCACGCTTGAGTTCGGAATTCGTAAAAAGTTTGTTAGATTTATACGAATTTATCTAGATGAAATGAAGAGTAGAGTGCATGTAGGTAATCAGTTTTCGGATACTTTTGAAATTCACAATAGGTTGAAGCAAAGAGATTCGTTTTCTCCTCTACTATTCAATTTTTACCAGAGAACGCTATCACGTTTTTTAGAGAATGAAGAAATCCTACTTCTCAATGGTATTAATAAGCTGTTAGTTTATGTTGCTAATGTAGTACTTCTGGACGATAGCTAGGAGATACTAAGGGCCAACAAGCACACACAATTGTGTAAAACTAAGAAATTGGGGCTGGAATTAAACATCAATAAAAGTAAATATACCCACACATAGAAATACATTATACAATGGAAATGGACAGCTGATGAGAAATGAGGATTTTTTTTGAGGAAGTGACTGGATTCAAATACATAGGAAGAATAATCCCAAACAAGAATGAGATTCACAAATAAGTTAAACATGGGCTCAAATCTGGAAATGCATGCTGTTATGCATTGCAGGCAGGCCTACTCTTGTCGCCCCAACTCTTTTAAAAAACGTTAAACTGAAAACATATAAATCTGTTATTCTATTGGTTATATTATATGGATGCGAAAATGGACTCTTACATTAAGGGAGGAAAGGAGATTACGAGTATTTGGAATAAAGTTCTTAGCAAAATTCTTTGACCAAAAAGAGATAGACAGCTGAATGGAGAAGACTGCATAACAGTGAGCTTCATGGTTTTTATAGGAAGCCTTATGTAATAAGAACAGTTAAATTTCGTAGACTGCGATAGGTAGGACATGGGCACAAATTGGGAAGGAAGAGGTGCATGGCCACCCCTTGTAGGGAAACCAGAGGGAAACATGCAGTTGGTAGAACAATAATGAAGTGGGAGAATATTATGAACCATGATTTGAGAGATGTAGATTATACAGCAATGTATGAAAATCAAAATCTCAGGTTAGGTATGTATGGAGAGCTTATGCCTGCGCGGTCATGATCCTACGAGTTCGATTTTTACCAGTGAGTTAGAGTTTAACTTTCTTGTATAAAATTCATGTAATGTTTCTTCTTCTTCTTCTTCTTCTTCTTCTTCTTCTTCCTTCCAAGTATTAGGCCAAGGCCTGTTACGATCCTATAGAAAATTTCCCCTCCAGCGTTTCATAGGACGGCCCAATGATCTTCGTCCTCTTGGTATATAATTATAAACAGCTTTGGGGATCCGATTTGAATTCATTCTTTCAAGATGGTGTTTCCAATTTAGTTGGTACTGTTTAATATATTCCAAAATTGGCGTAGTCTTCAATTCTTTTAAGATATCGGTGTTCCTTTTCCGATCCCATCTGGTGTAACCCGCTGTTCTGCGGTTGAATCTTATTTCACAAGCCGTTATTCTGCTAATGTAAATTATCTAATTGCCGAAACTAAATAAATAGATACTTGATCAGTTTGCTAAGATATGATTTTTTAATGCCGTCAGATTAACTTTTATGATATTTCTGGTCTTTCTCCGCTGGTACTGGTGCAATTGAACTAGTTTCCTAGTTTGGGGCACACAGAAGGCGGAGGTTTATTAGCCCGATAATATGTTGGGAGATAAATTATAATGAAGTGCCAGTAGAGTCCTTATCCTCAACTTCAGACCATGATCAACCTCAGGAATAATTCCCTTTAAAGAAAACTTCCTATGGTCTGACAGAGAATCGAAGCCAGAACCTTATGAACTGTAGTGAGAAGCTCTGACCACAAGACCACGATTCTCAGCTTACATCTGAACCCATCCTCCACCCCTTGGAATACCTCGGTCACTTTGACCATACAACCCAACTCTCAGACTTGTCCTCCCTTATCTACTTCGCAAGTCACATATTCAAGTTCACGGGCAATACAACCAACACGCCGGGAGAGAGTGTTGGAGTCCCAACTTCGTGGAAATTGCTGAGCTACGTATCACGCCAGGAAGCTCAACTCTGCCGACCCCAAAGTTGGTTCACGGGCTCCATGAGCCTGGCAGGGAGGACTGCTTTGCTTGGGCGTATCGCAGATCCACCGACAATCCTCCTGTTCTACCTCCAAGGACGCATCCTGCAGCCGTTGTGAGAATCTCAGCTGTACAATTACATATTGGCAGTTGGTGTCAGCGATACTTAGTATTTTCACCTCAATCTTCTATTTTTGCAAGAAAAGAAACCACTTGCAACCTGACAATCTACGTGCAGAATACAAGTTATTTTAACTGGTGTCGCGGATTCGTTATTTTCATTTTCACAGATTTAGTTAATTACATTTTTCCAGAGACGAAAGATTGGTGTTGAATTTGCGCAGTTTCATTCAGCCAAGCCTAAAATTAAGCCATCTAAACCTTGTCATTTAAGACAGATTGTATCTGAATTTGGAGATGATGTTTCTTCTAAGGACAGTGAAATATAATTTTGTAACATGTGCGAAACAAAGATATTAGCCGAAAGAAAATGCATTGTTAGCAACTTGCGCATGCTGATGGTCGCATCTTGTAATAATTCTCAACAAAGTAAGGACTTTATAGGTGTAACTTCCTACAATATTCAAACTGCGAGTTTAATTTAATATTAATATTGATTTTAGTTCTAATGTCTTGGAAACTGTCCTGTATTGTCTTGGCCTGAATTGAAGACAACGTTTTCCTCATTTCAGGTTATTTTATTGCTTTTCTGATAATTATATATATATATATATATATATATTAAATTTATATATAATTTTTCAGATTTTTAAGTAATCTATATCCGGGCCATATTGATGTTAGCTTGTGGAGGTAGACCTACTATGGACTGCTTTGTAAATATACTTAATTGTTATTCTTTCAGGATATTTTTGTCTATTTTAAAGTGATATAAATAGAAAATTTCTAGCCATAAAGTCAAAATAAAAAGTGTAAAATAGTTTTAATTTAATATTATGACATTATAATTAAAATCCAACGCATGGAAGTATCCAATATGAGAGAAGATTTAAAGGACTTTGAGAAGGTTTTAGTCGATCCTAAAATCTTAAAAGTATATTACGATACGAGGTTGGGAAGTGCTTTTTACAGAAGTGAGGAAAATGTTTAAAAACCGAGCAATGGCGAGGTTTTAAAATTCCGAGATTCTGTAAGATAACATCTGTATTAGAAATTTTTGCGTTCATATAAACAATTGACTAACATAACAGTGTGCGCAATGTTTATTAGTTGAAAATACAGGAGGCCGTGAGACCAATTAGTAATAAAATGGAGGCAAGTACGTATTTATTGTTTTATAATGTTTCAAAGAAAGTTCAGTTAATTTAAAATGCATTGATTTGTTTCGTATAATGTATATTAACACTATGTTTGGATATGTTTTGTATATACATTGTATGTAGTATACAATGTTTTGTGTTGTAAATGTCTTGTCTAACTCCCCTATTACATGTTTTGAGGAATCTTTGATGGATGAAAAATAGTTCACTCTTTGTTCAGCATAAATTAAAGACTGAGAGAAAAAATATGCCCAGATGACTTTTCTTTAAAGTATGAAAGCAAAGTACATGCCATTACTGAGCATAAAAATCTAAAGTTTTTCTACCTCATTAATTTCGTCATTAAAGTTTTCCCTCAGGAAATATTGTGTTAAAATTTCTAGATATAAAGACTAACTCAACGTACAAACATTTTTAATAATACGTTTAACATAGAGCGAATGAAAGGAATGAAATATTCATAAAGGTTTTATTATATACATGAACACAAATATTACGGACTCTAATAAACAAATAGAATTAATAATAAGAAAATCGAATATTAATAATAGTTTACATATTTATTTATGATTATTACATTGATCTTTTCAATAATATTCGTCTAAACACTTTGTTCAATTACATATTTTATTTTGTATTTAAATCCCTTTGTTCCAGAGCATAGAATAGTTCGACAATAGTTTTGTACTATATACAATTATAGTAAAAATAGTAAGTAGTTTATATGAAATACTCGTAATTGTTAATTATTTTATTGGATAACTTTTGAGTAAGACATCCTGGTGGACTACTTGCTCTTTCCATGTTCGCCTCTGGTTCACGATTAACGAGGTCAAATCTGGCTGGGATTGATAGTTATTAAGGGCGTAAAACTGCTAGCATAGGTTCGTTCGAAAGGGAAGTAAAGACATAAGAGGCCTCTAATCAAAATTTGTCTTCCTTTGACGCTAAGATTTAAATTTAAAGCAGATGGCTTGAGATGTTTGTTATAGGTCTCCGTTAAAATAATACTACTTTCCTAGGATGAACATAAAACAGACTGTATGAACAAATTCACTGATATACAAAGTATATATACAATACATCCCTGGGTTAAATTTCAAATGGATTAAAATCCAGAGTAGCCTCAAAAATACATTAAATATTCATTAAATTAGAAAATAATCTTCTACACAATTTTATATATATACATATTTATGGGGAAATACCCAACACCTAGCAAAATTGTTTTTGAAGATGAAATTTTAGAAAGAGTAAATGAATTTAATTATTTGGGTTATAATTTAACATTTCAGGATGAAGGTGATATATCAAAGAAAATCACAATTTCACAAAAACAACGGGATAATTAACAGTATAATGAAACCATCTTTATTACAAAAGAACGCAAGATTGCGGCTATATACTCGTAAGATTCTCGTAAGACCAGTATTAAGATATAGTAGTGAAGCATGGACAATACGAAGAAGAGATGAAAGCCGAATAATGGCAAATGAGATGCGATTTATGGGCCGTACAGCAGGCTATACAAAATGGGGCCATAAAAGAAATGAGGAAATTGTGGAAGAGTTGGATGTAAAACCCATTCTCCACAATAAACAAAACTACCAGAACAACTGTAAAGCCCATCTTCAATGAATGCCGTCTCATAGAATTCCAGAAGTCATGCTTCGTTACTGCTCACAAGGCAAACGATCGCTGGGAGGTCCAAAAAAACGCTTGATGGAAAATTCCTGTTTGAGACCTAACAGGCCACATGGCCTAATACTTGAATGGATGATGATTATGATATATATATATATATATATATATTGAATGTCTCTCACGGAGACATGAGTGCTCCCATAGCAGTAGTGTCTTGACCTAGCTAATTTAGTTATGCTTATTTCTATATAAATGTCAGTGAATGACATGCGGTCTGCACATTGCCTCAATGAGAAATCTTTTAGGCAAATAAGGTATGCTAGGATCAGAAAGGCAGATTAAATTTTGCTCAACGTTACTAATTAGGCACGAAAATCTTCAGACTGGGGGTCCAAAGTCCCTCCCGCAGGACTTATATTTTGCATTTATCCATACTAAATCTCCATCGACCCCAACCGGATTTAAACCCGCGACGGCCGGGACTAGGGAGAGGAACATAAACACTACAGTACCGAGGCCAATTTTTGAAAGTTAATGTGACCCCACGACAGGCCTTAGGATTCCATTGGGGTAATAGGAGGTTAAGTCCCTCATTTCTAGACAATCGGGACTTGATTCAAGTGAGTTACCAGTCATGCTTGACGGCCACCTTTGCTCCCAGAACAAGCGATCTGCTGCTCATTTTCATTGGAGAGAACTCTATAAACTGAAATTCCTATAAATGCAGATTGTTAGAGTAGAATGTCTCAAAATATATAAAACTGTTATTCTGCCAGTTATATCATATGGATGAGAAACATAGACTCTTAGTTTAAGGGAGGAGAAAAGATTACGAGTATTTCAGAATAAATTTCTTTGGATTTTTTTTGGACCAATGAGAGATTAAAAAATAGGCGAATGCAAAAACATTGACTACTTCATCTTTATAGGAAACCAAATATAATTATAACAGTTAAGTCTTGAATATTGTGATGGTCAGGACACGTGGCACGAATGGGGAATGAAAGAGGGACATGGAAGATTCTTGTCGGAAAACCAGAGAGAAAGCACCCAGTAGGTAGACCAAGAATGAGGTGGGAGAATAAAATTAAGCATTATTTGAAGGAAGTAGATTATACAAGGGACGGTTGGAGAATATTAACTCAGGATAGGGATATATGGAGAGCTTATGTCCCCACGACCATGAACCTACAGGTTCGACAGTGCTAGTGGATTAGTTAGTTAAGAGTAGAATATCTTCGATACGAATTCATTTCAAGGCTCAAATTGAGCACTTACTTTGGTGAATATTAAATCGGGGAATACGATGCATTTCTAGTCGAAATTATACATAAGAGGAAGAATGTACGAGGGCGGATCGGAAAGTAACGCACAATAATTTTTTTCTGCCTTGGTATTGCAGCTAGAATGTTGAAATTTCACAGAGATATAGTTTGAAGTTTTCACTACAGATGGTATTTTTTTCTCAGGTGCACCTCTTGCGAGAGAAGCTTGAACTATGCAACAAAGATGGCGCGCATGCTACAGTCGTCCACCTGTGAGGAACAGAGAAGTGTTGTTCGATTTTTGTGGGCCAAAGGGCACATGGACCGTAGCAATGTCTTCCGTAAAGTTAGTGCTCGCTGGGTGCCTAAGAAGCTGACAGACGACCACAAGGGCCAGCGAATGATGGCAAGCTTGGACCACTTAACGCGGTACACCGCACAAGGACATGACTTTCTGGAAGGAATCGTCACAGGTGATGAGTCGTGGGCGTACCACTACACGCCCGAAACAAAGCAGGCATCAGCAGTGCGCAGATGGCTACACTCCAACCAAACGGACTTCTACGAACAGGGCATATTGAAACTGGTAACACGATGGGAAAAATGTGTTGAGAAAGTTGGTGACTATGTCGAAAAGTAGGTAAAAGATGTAAGTTCATTTGTGATTTTTTTCCTTTTTTTACTATTAAACTTTTAAAAAAAAATTATTGTGCGTTACTTTCCGATTCGATCCGTCCCTCACAGGTGGACGACTGTAGCATGCGCGCCATCTTTGTTGCATAGTTCAAGCTTCTCTCGCAAGAGGTGTACCTGAGAAAAAAATACCAACTGTAGTGAAAACTTCAAACTATATCTCTGTGAAATTTCAACATTCTAGCTGCAATACCAAGGCAGAAACAAAATTATTGTGCGTTACTTTCCGATCCGCCCTCTTAAAAATGTATTCAGCAGACATCAATATTATGACACTTTTTGTTGCAAGTTTGTTTTGTTCTGTCGTGGATAGTTTTTCTTTTCTTGATGTTTGAACATTTTTACATTTGTTTGTACATTGATATTTTTTTTCCTACACTTGTCAAATAAAAATGGCAGAACTAAAGGAAATTAAAGTTAGAATCTAATAAAATAAAACGTAGAGGGCGAATATGAAGAAAACGTTTTTTATGACTATTTAACTCATGTCACAAATGCTAGTCATTGACCAATCACGTTTCAAAAAATTTTGTTTTACAATCAATGACAGTCGTATTTCACCTCGCTCTTTATCGATTTCTCTTTATCAGCTCCTGCTTTGTGATAAAGAAAGTTCTTCCTTTTAATGTTCTGAACAGAACAGAACAGAACATTATTTTTCTCCAACAAATACATTGAATATAGCAAATAATGAACATATTCCTTGATTTTACTGAGTTGTTTACTAAACAAATAAATGAATAACCCGTAATGTTGATTATGATATATAGTTTGATGTATTTCATTATTTCTCCACTTGGGTGCACTCTTACAATATTGCGATCTTATATGGCAATAAATAATATGATCTAGTTGCAGTGAATGAACATAACCTCACATTTCTGATTTGTTTTCAAACATCGCCGTTTACATTAAATACATAAATATTTTAAAATAACTATAGTTAAACAATGATTTGTGAGTAAACAGCTTAATTTTATTATTTAAATAGTCCTAACAATGCCACTCTTGATTTTCAAATTCTCTAGATAAATTGGAAATCACTCGTGGCATTACTTATGACATATGTGGAGTTCAATGTTTAGTAACACACTAGCTTAGATACATTAGGAGAAATTGTAAGAAAAATTCAGGATAGGAATTACGGAAAGGAATTCATTCCAAATTTTGACATTTATTTTTAATAATTTCCAAAATAGCATTTTACCACTAAGATTTACTAAAGAATCTGCAGAATTCATTTTTTTCTCACCAAAACAATTGCGTATTTCATTAGTTGGCAAATAATGTGACATCCTGAGTAGTACAGAACATTGTTATAAATTTACACAGCATTCAGATCTGTTTTATTATATTTCGTAATATAATGGTTTGTAAATTTCCATCCATTTAATATTTTTTTACACTTACCATAGATTAAAATATGAAATCGCGAGTGCTTGCAAAGGAAGAAAAAATGGATTGGGATGTTATTGATGCCATGGAGGAAAACAAAAACAATAGCAGGATTAGATAGACGGAGAACAAGGTAGAACAAAATAAGGTTAAAACAATTTTGGTCACAGGAGCATGTATACTGCATTGTGAAATATATTTAATTATAGATTAAATGTTCAAAATATAATAATAATAATACCAATAATCATTATCATCATGTCCAGCACTGTGGTCTCGTGGTAGCGTGCTGCCTTGTCACGCAGCGGGCACGGGTTCGATTCCTGGTACGGACAGGCTCCTGGGTGAGTTTTTTCGAGGTTTTTCCTCACCTGTAAGACAAATGTCTGGAAGCTTTGGGCCCAACGTTCCCCGAAAATCATCCGGCCAGTATCATCATCCTTATCATTATCATCATCCTTCACTGGTGTGGAAAGCAACGGGAAATTACCACACCTATAATTCCCTAGTAAAGCTGCAAAACGTAGCATGAACATGCTACGATTGCAGTGCAAGACCTGCCCTCGGGCAGAATTACTCTGGATGGATGGATCATTAACATAGTCCATTCTTGAATTAGACCATTTTTTGACCAGTTTCGGCCTCAAAAGTATTTTGAGTGGACATCCCGGTTTCCTTCTTCCTGCAGGTTGTTAGCGTAACATCCGCTTGGGTATGCTGTGATCCTCCATTCGATGAACATGTTTCATCCATGTTGACTTATAATTAAAAATATTGTTGTCTAAAGTTTCAATGTGTAATTCTTCTAGTGACGTCCGACAAAACTCTCCTACCCAACTCTCATCCTCACATTTTCGTGGTTCAATCCATTTTAACAAACGAGGTTTTTGAGGACCAAGTCACAGCGGTAAAACCGTTAAATCAGGTACTGAGTAAATGCGGTATCCTAATGTCTGCCTACGGAATAGATTACAGTACCCCTACCGCTGAAATACTTAGTGAGGCGTCGGGCCAGTACCCCGTCCTAAGGAATCTCAATTTGACTTGCAAGTCTCAATATGAAGAAAGCCAAGAAAACAAGTATAAAACAAAGTAATGAAAAATATTAATTCGTTACTATTTCAATTAATTTAATTATTTTACACTGAATATAACATGGATATTATTTATCTTTCCCCTGAAGAAGTATAAATTCTTGTTCAAAGGATATTAAGAAATGTCCTATATACATTAACAATAACTAATTACAAACATAATTTGAGGTATAATAATTACTACTACTACTACTACTACTACTATGAATAATAATAATAACTAATAATAATAATAATAATAATAATAATAATAATACAATTAATAGTAATGAAAGACACAATAATTGAAGAGATCCCTGGTAAAAAGGTATAGCCATCAAAATCTTGAAAGGTTAAGGCGACGAACTGTAATAAATTATGTAACTACATCGATCTCTTATTCACAGTTACTGTGGTGAATATTGTACTACGAAAGATCAAAATGTGTTTGCACAAGTCATATTGCTTGTTTTACTCCAAGTGACACGTAGGGCCCACATAAATCTTTGTCACAATCAATAACACTTGCTTGGGAAATACATATTGTATGAATCACTTGTAATCAATGGAAAATGAATAAAATATTTTCTAAGAGCCAATTGATTTAATTTTTTATCAAATTAAGGCGTTGGATATAGAGAGCCATAAGCTACCAGTGCAACCCCGTTCAAAACATTTTCTATAAAATCAGTATCCATATATCAGTGTAAAAGTATTAAACTTAAGTAATGTACAAGATTTTCTCATAGAGGCGTTGTTGACAAAAAAAATGAGGAATGCAGAGTCACAGACAAAATACATCTGAATTACTTTGTTAAATTTGTTTTATAGTCTATACGTCCGAGTCATTTATATATTTAAAAATTCATGTTAATTACTAAGATGGATAAAACCCTCAATGATGAGAAAAATTCTCAAAATGAATTAATGAAATTTGTTTTACAGTTACAGTATTAAAATTAAATAAATGTATGGAATGCTGTGAGAGAATTTCTGATATTGAAAGAAACTCAAATTTCAAGAGTTAATTTCCAAGTTTTAAATTTTACAAAGAACAGTAACATTGCCGAGAAATATGTATAATATTTTAATTGCCTAAATCTTTAAAATGTGTTTAATTAGATCTTCATATTTGGGTCTCATTCATTCTCTAATAAATAACGTATGAAGCCATCGATGTCCATCCGATACGCTTGTTTGACTTTAATAATGGATTATAATCAATTTTAAACAAATTATTCGTCTAATATGTAAGTTTTTTCTGTCTCAAACAGAAATTCCTCTCTCAAATTGTTTAATTTCTTCTCCTCTACATTCAAATATTTTCATATATCATCATCATCATCATCTTCATTCATGGATTAGGTCTGTTGACCCGTTCCGACTTCAGCCCATCTCTTTCTAGGTTCTGCCCACATCTCGGGTGCCTTTAGGTTTGTATTTTGTTATTTGTTTTGGATATCTATCTTCATTCATTCTGTCTATGTGTTGCTTCCATTTTTGTCTATATGTATCCATTTTATCAGTTATTGCAAATATTTCAAGTTCCTGTCTTATTTTCTGTGTTCTTGATTCTGTCTTCCTTAGTGTACCCTTTAACAGATCTCAAAAATTTCATTTCTGCTGCCGTTATCCTACTTAGGTCTTGTTTTTTATGTATCCAGGCTTCTGAACCATAGAACAGTACCGGTACTGCCAACATTTTATAAAATTTCAGTTGGGTCTCTTTCTTGTTGTTTTGTTATTTAGTGTTCGTTTTATCGTACCACATATTCCCTGGAATTTTGCTATTTTATTATTTATATCATTATCATAATTAAATGAAATGTCACATCCTAGATAATTGAGATGGTTCACCTGTTCTATGATTTTGTTTCCTATTACTATTTTCGATCTGATTTGATTTTTCCCTTGGAATGACATTACCTAAGTTTTTTCTATGGATATTTTGAGATTATATTGTTCACAATATATATGTAGTTTAAAAATATTCCTCTGAAGTTCGTCTTCTGTATTTGCTATTATTACCTGGTCATCAGCTTATAATAATGTTTTCAAGTATTTTCATATATAGACTAATTAATTTATTCCATCGAACAACATAAATGTTACAATTCAAGACAAGACTGTTGAAGAAGTGGGCAATTTCGAATACACAGAACGTGAGCTGCTCGCATGAAATGATTCAGAGGATTTAAAGAAGCTTACAGAGTGAAATAAACAATTTATGTCTAACTCTGGAAAGATAATTACAGAAAAAACGAAAGCATTTGTATTATTTAATGGTAGTCCCGCGTTGTAGCCGATAGGTTAAGACTAGAGGCTTTGGCGCAGAGCTACGGGGCTTGCGCTGGTTCGAACCTCCATGGTGAAGAAATTTCTCATTGAATGTGGGCCTGTATAGGACAGGTGCCCCATTCACCATTGTGAGGAATTTGAATAGCAATAATACGTAGCGGCTTCAGGTTCAGAAAACCAGCTCTAACGGCTGGGGACCCGACATGATGATCACATGTCACCCCCATAGTGGCAGGATGCTCGTCAACTACTGTGGTTAATACAACATGAGAATATGAGACCAGCAGTCGGATGGTAGGCCAAGGCCCTTCTAGGCCTGTCGCGCCATGGAGTTTAATTATAGTTTTTAGATATGGTGTGAGTGTTTGAAAAAAATTAACATTAACTTGGTTTCCTCGCACATGGTGTTCTCTAAATCAAACCTCTCAAACATCCCACATAACTATGTTTCCTTTCGCTAGAAATCCTATATAATGTTGATTGTTCGGGAATACGGTCTAGAGAAAAAGTTCATTTTTAGATTAATAACTGTGAAAATAACATGGACTATAGTCCCACAGAATTTTTAACAATTTAAAATTAAAAACGGGTTTTACAAAATGTTTTGGATATTATAGAATAAAAGGAGTGATTAAGCAGACTGACATTTTAATTTGTTGTAAAATAAAATTTATTTAAAGTAGACGTCTCCATATTAGAATCATTAAATCTAAATATTAAACTGTAGAGGTGGGGAGCAGAAGAAGAAGTTGGCACATAGTGGGACATTTACAACTAAAATGTCTCATTAAATAATCCATTTAGTATAATGAAGTCTATGTTTTGTTTGTGGCCATATATAGAGAGGAGATATAAACATTAGGATAGATGAGGAGAAGATATCTCGCTAGAGAATCAGTTTACTTACTTACTCACTGGCACTATCGAACCCGTAGGTTCATGGCCGCACGGACATAAGCTCTCCATACATCCTTATCCTGAGCTAATGCTTTCCAATCATTCCCTGTATAATCTACTTCCCTCAAATCATAGTTAATGTTGTTTCTCCCACCTCATTCTTGGTCTTCCAACTGGGCGTTTTCCTTCTGGCTTTCCTACAAGAAGCTTCCATGCACGTCTTTCATTCCCCATACGCCGCAACATGTCCTGCCCATCGCAGTCTACGGGACTTAACTGTTCTTATTATATCTGGCTTCCTATAAAGACCAATGTAGTTCATTGTTATGTAGTCTTCTCCATTCACCTGTCTGTTCATCTCTCTTTGGTCCAAAAATTTTCCTAAGAACTTTATTCTCAAATACTCGTAATCTCCTTTCCTCCCTTAAAGTAAGAGTCCATGTTTCGCACCCATATAATATAACTGGTAGAATAATAGTTTTATATATTTTCAGCTTAACGTTTTTGAAAGGAGTTGGGACATCAAAAGTCTCTGCAATGCATAATAGCATGCATTTCCAGAATTGAGCCTATGTTTAATTTCTTTGTGCATCTCATTCCTATTTGTGATTATTGTTCCTAGGTATTTGAATTCAGCCAATTCCTCAAAGTATTTCTGGCAAATTATTTTGGTGGCCTCTTTGTATTTATAAGGAAAGTCCCGCATTAGAAATATGGATGTGGGGAGAAGAATCGAATTTGCGAAGTGGACATACGTAATAACAAACGAAGTTTTGCTATGAAAAGTGGATGAAAGAAGAATGATGATTGAGCTTTATAAAGAACAAGCAAATAAAGTTTTAGGAATCTGGATACTAAGAAAGTTACTGTTGAAAAATACTTATGGAGTAATAGTGGATGGAATACGTGCTTGGAAAAAAAGAAACATAACATAATGGAGAAACAAAAACAGAACACAGATTTATAGAGTAAGTGAAGAGTTTGCAGTGAAGGACCTTAAGGCATTAAAACATAATATGATTACCATTAAACGCACGAAAATTTAAATTTACAGGGTTTTATGATTCTTAAGAGTTGTAAAGTGTCTCCCTAAGAAATTACAGTTTTATCATAATATCTGACGCAAGCCTCAATTGATAAAACATTCTGCAAATATATGTGAACGTTATACTCTGTAAGGAACGTAATAATGTTTTTGAACAATTTACTAATACTTACTTGATATCAATGAAGAACGAATGTTCTCGAAATCAGATAATACATATGGATCCATTCAGATCACATTGGATTACGCCAGCAGAATGATATACTGAAGTCCATTACTCGAGAGACTTGATATGCGGATTAGTTTGTTAGCAAGTTCTGATAACTGGGTAATACAATCCTCGTTTTGCTTTGTCCAACAACATCTTACATTACACGCTATATTTGAAACGTTCATTGTTTTCTTTCAACAAGTGTACCCCTGTTTTATTATGTATATAATTCATGAACACACATTTTTGAAAACAAGCATTCAAAGAATACATAAATGCAATATATAGGACAAACTGGAAGACCTTTTATTTCTTGTATATAAGGAACATATGAGAGCATATAACAGAAATTTGGATAATTCAAAGTGTGCTAACCACCTACTCCAATACGATCATTGTTTTGATTCAAATTTTAACATTTTACATGTTTGTGGCAAATAAAAAAAGTTCGATCTTTTAGAAGTTGTAGAGACTATTTAACTCATGCCCCAAATGGGAGTCAATGACCAATCACATTGCAATGATTTTTTTTATTTACAACCATTTATAGTCGTGTTTCGCCTAGAATTTACCAACTAAAGTTTTATCATAATGAAGAAAGCACTTCCTTTTTAACATTCTGAATTAGGTCGTAGCATTATTACATATATTATATATATATATATGTGTGTGTGTAAAAAATGTTGCATGGTTACAGTTGCTATGAACTAAAATAACAAATTCATTCATTTGTAAACTTGTCTGAAGAAGGTACGAAGTACCCAAACACTGTTACTAAGTTACATTTAATAATATGAAAATTTACATAAAACTTTAAGTTTTATTTTTACTTAGTTAAATAAATGCAATCTGTTTTCAGAAAATTCACTATTATCTCTTTGATCACCATTGCACAATTTGTGTTTTAAATACATAGATTCAATGTTAAATATATTAAAAGAAACATTGTTAAAAGTGATATTTTCAACATTTTTATTACGATAACATGATAATTAACATTAATTAAATTGTCTACTAATGAATATATATATCAATATTTAATTGGGATTATATTTTTTACTAACTGATGGAAATTGTAATTTGAATACAGTTGTATAAATTTGAAATTAATTATGAAAATGGAACCAATTTAACATCAAGTGAAAAATAATATTTCAATGATCCGAATTTCCTATAATTGTTTCTATTAGTATTTTCCAATATAACTAACGATAAATGTTATAATATGCAATTCTAAGAGATCATTAAGTGTGGTTTTCAACTTTTGGTTTATTGATAATTTTTTATGACAAATCAATAACCGGTATGATACTAAACAACGGACTTCTAACGGTATTAACACGTGCGACTTTCAAGAGCAGAGGAAACGATTGTATGTAATGATAACGGATAATCAAGTGGACTCAATATTTCCTAAGGTGTGTGTGTGAGGAATACTATATAATCGTGTATTGCTTATATTTTGTAGTTCAGTTGTTTGGTTATTGTTAATTATTGCTAAAATACAAATGTGAAAATGTGTTATTTGTTACATACTTTATATTAGCTTGACCTGTATCTATCTATCTATCTATATCTATCTATCTATCTATACTATCTATCTAAAATCTATCTAGCTATCTATCTATCTATCTAATCACATCATATTCTAGCTATCTATCTATCTATCTATATCTATCTATCTATCTAGCTATCTATATCTACTATCTATCTATATATCTATATCGATCATCTATCTATCTATATCTATCTCTCTATCTATCTATATCTATTATCATCTATCATCTATCTATCTAAGCTATCTATCTATCTACTATCTATCTATCTATCATCTTCTATCTACTATCAATCCATCATCTACTATCGATCATATCTTATCTATATCTATATCTAGATCTAATCTATATCTATATCTAATAATCTATCTATCGATCGATCTATCTATCTATCTATCTATCCTATCATCTAACTATCTAACCACTATCTATCTATATCTATCTATCTATCATCTATCTACTATCTAGCTGCTATCTATCTATCTATCTATCTAGCTATCTTATATCTATCTATCTATCTATCTATCTATCTATCGATCTTCTATCTATCTATCTATCTATCTATCTATCTATCTACTATCTAAGCTATCTTCTATCTAGCATCTAATCTATCTATCTAATCTATATCCTATCTATCTATCTACTATCTATCTATCTATCATCTATCTATCGATCTCCTAACTATCTATCTATCTATCTATCTAATCTATCTATCTATCTATCTATCTATCTATTATCTATCTATCTATCTATCTATCTACGATCTATATCATCTATCTATCTATCTATCTATCAATCATCTATCGATCTATCTATCTATCTATCTATCTATCTATCTATCTATCTATCTTAAAAAAATCTATCTTCTATCTATCTATCTATCTAACTATCATCTATCTATCTATCTATCTATTATCGATCTATTATCGATCTATCTATCTATCTATCTATCTATCTATTATCTATCTATCTATCTATCTAGCTATCTATCTAGCTATCTATCTATCGAGCTACTATCTACTCTATCTACTATCTATCTATCATCTATCTATCTATCTATCTATCTATCTATCGATCTATCTATCTATCTATATATCATCTATCTAATAGCGAGCATCTATCTATCTACTATCGAGCATCTATCTTCTATCTATCATCACTATCTATCTATCATCTATCTATCTATCTACTATCTATCATCTATCTAGCTATCTAGCTACTATCTATCGATCGACTTCTATTATCTATCTATCTATCTATCTATCTATCTAGTCTATCTATCTATCTAGCTATCTATCTATCTATCTAAATCGATCTAGCTATCTATCTATCTACTATCCTATCTATCTATCTATCTATCTATCTATCTATCTATCTCTCTACTACCTATCTATCTATCTTCTATCGAGCTAATCTATCTATCTATCTATCTATCTATCTTCTATATATCTATCTATCTTCTACTATCGTATTAGCTATCTATCTATCTATCTATCTATCTACTATCTAGCTATCTATCTATCTATCTTCTATCTATCTAGCTATCTATCTATCTATCTAATCCTATCTATCTATCTATCGATCTATCTATCTTCTATCTATCTATCTATCTATCTAGCTATCTATCTATCTAATCTATCTATCTATCGATCTATCTATCTATCATCTATCTATCTATCTATCTTCTAGCTATCTATCTATCTTCTTTCTTCTACTATCTATCTATCTATTATCTATATCTATCTATCTATCTTCTATCTATCTATATCTTCTATCTATCTATCTGCTATCTATCTATCTATCTATCGATCTATCTATCTACTATCTATCTATCTATCTATCTATCCCTATCTATCTATCTTAATCTATCTATCGATCTATCTATCTATCGATCCTATCTATCTAGCTTCTATCTACTATCTATCTTCGAAGCTATCTATCTACTATCTATCTATCTATCTGCTAGCTATCTATCTATCTATCTATCTATCTATCTATCATCTATCTAGCTATCTATCTATCTATCTTATATCTATCTAGCTATCTACTATCTATCTATCTACTATCTATCTATCTATCTATCTATTATCTATCTATCTACTATCTATCTACGATCTATCTATCTATCTATCTATCTATCTATCGATCTATCTTCTATCTATCTATCTATCTATCTATCTATCTATCTATCTATCTATCTATCTATCTATCTATCTATCTATCTACTATCTATCTAATCTAGCTATTATCTATCTATATCTATCGATCTACTATCTACTATCTATCTATCGATCTATCTATCTATCTATCTATCTAGCTATCTATCTGCTATCATCATCTATCTATCGATCTATCTATCTATCTATCATCTATCTCTATCTTCTATCTATCTATCTATCTATCTATCTATCTATCTATCTATCTATCTTCTATCTAGCTATCTAGCTAGCTATCTATCATCTATCTATCTATCTATCTATCTATCACTATCTATCTATCTATCTATCTATCGATCTTCTATCTATCTATCTATCTATCTATCTATCAGCTATCTATCTATCTACTTCTATCTATCTATCTATCTATCTATCTATCGTATCTATTTCTTCTATCTATCTCTCATCTATCTATCTACTTCTATCTATTATCTATCTATC
>JASPKZ010006678.1:0-26799 GCA_030220185.1 Diploptera punctata | reverse complement strand
GTACCTGGAGGAAGAGGCAACTCTACATCTACTGCCTTGTAGATTGACAAACAGGCAGATGGGGTTCGTTAGTCCTGCAGGACAACCCATCTAGGAGAGACAACTCCAAAATAAAATGGGGCAGGCTGACATCTGGAGCTGGGTGAAGGCAATTGGCCTAGGGAGGAAACCCCGAATAATAACCCGCCATGAAAACAGGCTGGCAACCTACTTCAAGGTGTATCTTATACATTGCTCACAGTCCCAAGGATCAAGCCTCGGATCAAAGATTTATTATAGATAGACGAAAATATTGGAAGGGTCATATAGAAAGAATGGAAGACAACCGACTTGCAAAAAGAGCTAAGAAGATAGACCAATTGACGGGAGAAGAACAAGAGGAAGACCAGCCAAGAGATGGATAGACAGTGAATGCACATCCAATACGTCTTCCTCTGAGGAGTGATTCTGGAAATAAACAGGATGAAAATCCTACAAATTATGATTAAGAAGAAGAATAGAGAATAAATGAGCATGGAACTATAAAAACACTTGATTTATTCAGAAATCATTATAATAGAAATTATATGGAAAAAGTCAAATATTTTAAATTATTAAACCTAAAAGCAATAATTTTCAGGGAACTATTCAACTTTTGTATTTGTACAAATTATAACTTAATCTATAGATTATAAAACTGGGCCACATAAAGATGGAGTAGGAGTTGACAACCAGGGCCAACAACTTGGAAATCAACAGGCTGGACAGGCTAACGATAAAACAAAAGATTTATTTTGAAACATGTCCTAAAAGAACTCAATTACGATGAGGTAAGATGACAATAGACTCAACTTATTTATTAATCCATAGAGTTAGTTGTCACTAGGTCTTATTCTGATAATGCAATAGCACAGGACTTACCTACAGCATTAGGTCTCACCAAAACTGTAGACACTTTGATAATGGGACTGAGTGTGGGAGCACGTTCCCCACCACTACTGCTGCCACCGGTCGTCGTATTCATATTGTAGAACTTTAAAACATACTTCTCATCCTGTTTCTGTAGCAGTATGATAACATCGTCCAGTAACAACACATGCAGATCTATCAGTTTCTGTCGATTTCCGATCCTCCAGTTTAATGAACCTTCATAAATTAACCTGTGTTTTGTTAGGTCCAGGTACTGAAAAAAAAAAAACAGTATTCTTTATTTATTAGTTGAATAGTACTTTTGACTCAATATAAGGGTTAATAACACAGCATTTTCAATCTGTACTCTGTAGACCTCCAAGAATCTGTGAAACTAAGTAAGGGAATCCATGAAGTATGCCAATTTTAAATCATGTTATATTCTCAAAATTTATAGAAAGTATTACTATAAGGTAATTTATCATATAATGCCACAGGTGGTTTCCAATTATCGGTAAATTCACGATGTCACGAAGTGACAAGTGAAATTATCTAGAAATTTGGAAATCAAGAGTGGCATTTGTTAGGACTATTTAACGAATAAAATTAAGCTCTTTACTCACAAATCATTATTTAAATATAGTTATTTTAAAATATTTATATATTTAATGTAAACACGGCGATGTTTGAAAACAAATGAGAAATGTTTATGTTTCATTTGTTCATCACTGCAACCAGATCATATTATTTATTGCCAAAGGATTGCAATATTGTAGAATACACCTAGTGGAGAAGAAATTAAATACATCAAACTGTTTATAACCAACATTATAGGTTATAATTAATTTCTGATGTCATATGATGTAAATGTCAATTATATTTTTCTGGAACATAAAAACCTGGGAAATAATACATTTAAGAAAGTGCATACAGTGTTTTTTTTGTGGTATAATCAATTGCTGCAAATGTTTTTCTATTATATCCTGGAAGCAGTATCTGGTTACATTTGTGCACTGTATATCTGTATATACAATCTGGGAGCCACTTGCATTCTAGGATTTTTACATCTTAATATATAAATTGTTATATTTAACATATTTCTTAGAGTCAGTCACTGCAAAATAATGCTCTGACCTATTCAGAATGTTAAAGAGGAGTAGCTTTCTTTAATATGATAAAATTGAGGTGAAACATGAATGTGATTGGTTGTAAATCAAAATTCATTGAAATGTGATTGGTAGAGATCCGTGATATTTGCAAGTTGCAATAATGCAAAATGCTCTAATTTTGTCATTTTCTTGTACCATTTCTTAACTCCACTTCCCATAACATCAAAAAAAGCATTTATGAATCGCAAAATCCTACGATAATGCAAAATAATACCGAAATTTAACATTTTCAACGAATTCTGGAGATTTTTTTGTTCTATTCGCGAAATTTTCGTAATGCATTTTTAAACATTGTTTTCGGATTCCATCTTCTTTTTAATTGCCGTATCTGATAGCGCCATATGCACTCTTACAAAGGGAAATGGTTTGCAACACAGTTCACAACATAGAGGTAATATTTTCGGTCCTTCTCATGGTCAAATATGGCCTCTCCATAGATTTTAAGTTCTATGGCCAACATGAATTGCAAGAAATACAAATTATATTAACGTGTAAGATAAGTTTTCCCCCCCAAAATTTTTGCAGACATAATTATCAATTTTATATCAATCATTATTACGTAATGGTATGTTCAAAACTGAAGAAAACATTTCTTTAAGTATAAGCAGTAACCTGACAATAATGAAAGCACTGCCAAAATTGAATAAGCTAACAATGGACCATGAGTAATTATATCATATTGAGTAATTATATCAATTGTACAAACTAAACATTGACCTTAAACTACTGGATGTATCATTCTTATTGGGTTTAATATACTAAACTAGGATTAAAAAAGATTCAAATTTACATTTTTATAGAATTACCAATAACATCAAAATCTTGAAGTTTTAAAACAAATTTTCCCTAAAAATAAAAACACATTCACGGATCTCTAGTGATTGGTCATTGACTCCCATTTGGGGCATGTCAAATAGTCAAGAGAATGAATTGGCTAATATGCATCTTAACTCGTATGTGTTTTTTTCATCTGGAACATGTTTTGGCAGATATCTACAGCATTAATGGGAGTCAATGACCAATCACGTTACAATGATTTTTTATTTACAACCAATCACAGTCGTGTTTCACCTAGAATTTACCAACTAAAGTTTATCATAATAAAGAAAGCACCTCCTTTTTAACGTTCTGAATAGGTCATAGCATTATTTTGCAGTGACTGACTCACTAAGAAATACGGCTACCAGATTGTATATATAGTGCATGAATGTTAACACATATCGCATGCGGGAGTTAATATAAAAACATTCGTAGCAATTGATTATACCACCAAAAAAAGAAACCACTGTTTGCACTTTCTTAAATGTATTTTTTCCCAGAAAAATATAATTGTCATATTTACATTATAGGACATCAGAAATGAATTAATATACAGTTTGATGTGTTTCATTTTTACTCCACTAGAGTGCATTCTTACAATATTGCGTTCCTTTGGCAATAAATAGTATGATCTGGTTGCAGTGATAAACAAAAGAAGCAGATGAGCGTACCTATCGCTTCTCATTTGTTTTCAAACATCGCCGTTTATATTAAATATATAAATATTTTAAAATAACTATATTTAAATAATGATTTGTGAGTAAACAGCTTAATTTTATTCGTTAAATAGTCCTAACAAATGCCACTCTTGATTTCCAAATTATCTAAATAAATTCACTCCTCACTTCGTGAGTCGTGAATTTATCGATAATTTGGAAATCACTCGTAGCATTACTTATGAAAATATTTGCTGAAATATGTTTCAGATGAGAAAAAGAATGAGGTGAGGTGCATATTATTATCAATCCAATTGCTTCATATTCAGTTTTTCTAAAATACCACAAATTTTATAGCAGACTAGGGCTGGTCCTAAGAATGCTCATTATCAACATCTATTAAAAGTTAATTTAACTTAAGTCAATCCCAAAACATTTTAAGTTAAATTAAATTAATAACCTTCAAAGTTATAAATAGAGAAGCTTCTGTACTATTTTAAAAATTTTATCAAAAGACTATACTCCAAAAAGACTGTAAAAATGAACTTGCATTACTTTCAATCCTCTCTCATCTCCACTCTCTTTTTTAGTAATAAAAGAAAATACTCCTCTCATTTAAAATATATTATGTCAGACAAAATGTAATAACCAAAATTATACAAAATATATATTTATAGGCAGTCCAAAAAATATAAGTAGCTAAATCTTGGGGGGGGGGGGGGTGAATGACACTTAAAAGTTTGGGAGCTAGCATATTAAACATAATAATGTGTTATACAGAATCTATGGTCATCCTGACAGTTAAAATGATTGTACCTTAAGGATAAAATATTTAGTAACCCTTTTAGAGAAAAGGAAACAATTTCCATTAGAGATTTATTTATACAAGGTATTTGAAACCTCTTCGATAAAATGAATACAGAGCACAGTCCTATGCCTTGGTCTCTCATGGATCTTCCATGTTTTGAGGGACTGGGGCATGTTTGCTATGTACTGTTTCTTAGTTACCACTCAATAAATGATTGAAACAATATTATGACATAGGTAACTTGCATTCTACAGTCATTTCAGAATTATCTAAAGTTTTGGAAGCAATGTTGATACTTGTAAGACAATACTATAAGTGTATAAGAACAGTTAAGTCTCATAGACTGTGTTGGGCAGGACAAGTGGCACATATGGGGGATGAAAGAGGTGCATGGAAGCTTCTTGTGGAAAAACCAGAGGGAAAACATCCAGTTGATAGATCAAGAATGAGGTGGAAGAATAACATTATCCATGATTTGAGGGAACTAGGTTATACAGGGATGATTTGAAAATATTAGCTCAGGATAGGAATGTATGGAGAGCTTATGTCCATGCGACCATGAATCTACAGGTTTGATGGAGCCAGTGAGTTAGTTAGTATCTATTATTTGTCTTTGTAATGATTCAATCCTGCCACTGCAGGCTAAAAACATTTGAAGAGATTATAGTGAAAACATATTAAATTATTGTAATCAATGGTAAGGAGAAAAATTTTTTCTGCCTGAACCAGGAATTGAACCCTGAACCTTTAGCTTTCTGTGCTAACGCTGTGACCACTGAGCTAATTCAGGCTTTCATTCCCATCCAAGCACAAATCCTTCCCTTACCTTACTCTCTAGGTCCCACGTTCAAATGCAATGAATCATCATTCACAAATACACAATGAATGGCTTTTACATTAAGAAGACATGAAGGGACTCCACACGGCTGTAGCATTATTTATTAAATTAATATTGAGAAGCTAAAGCTATTACTATGATAGAAATAATTAAATTAATGAATTATATCCATTTTCAATTGTGTTCAGTAATTTACTTATTTCTATTATAGTAATAGCTTTAGCTTCTCAATATTAATTTAATAAATAATGATATAGCTGTGTAGAGTCCCTTCATGTCTTCTTAATGTAGAAGCCATTCATTGTGAATTTTTTAATGATGAATCATTGCATTTGAATGTGGGACCTAGAGAGTAAGGTAAGGGAAGGATTTATGCTAGGATGGGAATGAAGCTCAGTGGGTCAGAGTGTTAGCATGGAAAGCTAAAAGTTCGGGGTTCGATTCCCGGTTCAGGCAGAAATTTTTCTTTTTACCATTGATTACAATAATTTAATTGTGTTCATCAATTTACTTATTTCTAACATAGTAATAGATTTAGCTTCTCAATATTCCAGCCATAGTTATTCTGCCTGAGAGCAGGTCCTTCACTGCAATCATAGCATTTTCATGCTATGTTTGCAGCTTTACTAGGGAATTGTAGGTGTGGTAGCTTCCCATTGCTTTCCACACCAGTGAAGGATGATGATGATAATGATAAGGATGATGGCCATATGATTTCGGGGACTGTTTGGGCCTTAAAATTTTCCTGACGTTTGTCTTACAGGTGATGAAAAACCCCGATAAAAACCTCACCCAGAAAAACTGTCCCAACCGGGGATCGAACCCGGGCCCACTGTGTGACAAGGCAGCACACTACCTCGAGACCACAGCGGTGGACTTCTCAATATTAATTTATGTTTTTATTATTCATTTCATACATCTCAATGATGGATAAATTATATTTGAAGAGATAAATTATATGCTCAGACTGCACTTGAATCCAGGACCTTTGACTTTCTATACCAATGCTCTACCGACCGAGCTATCTGTGCGAGTTCCAATCTAAATGCAGATCTTTCTCTTGTATGTTATTAAATGGTTTATAATTCTAAGAAAAAAGTTTTGAATCTAACACATTAATCATAAAATTCATTTGAGCATGGAATTAGTCATCAAACTCCTTAACTACTTTAAATTATTTGTATCCTCATGTACATCGGATTGGCTTTAAAAATGTCGAGATTTTGTCAGCCATAAATTGTTATTTAAGTTGTGCATGATCATTAATACGAAAATACAATTTTTACATTTGAACAGGAAACATTTTATTGCCAGAATTTGCTACCAAATGAGTTGAATTTTATTTAAGAATGGATGTGACAAACAATATACTTCACTGACACTATTAAACCTGGACATTCATGGCCATTCAGACATAAGTTCATACATCACTATCCTGAGGTAATGTTTTCTGATATAATGTTTCCCTATATAATTCGCCTCCTTCATTTCATGAATAATGTTATTCTCCTACTTCATTTTTTGTCTACATACTAGGTGCTTCCACTATGGTTTTTTCTACAAGAAGTTTTTCATGTTTTCTCTTCCATTCCACATACATGCCAAATGACCTGCTCAACGGAGTATAGGAGATTTAATTGTTTTTATTGCATCTGGTTTTTCATAAAGATCATGTAATTTTGATCACTCAACTATTTATTCATTCATAGTTAAATATGGGAAATAACATTACGAGGTTCTTAATTCGTAAATTAATGAGTCATATTAAGTTATGTAGATAGGAAATAATACTATGAGGTGTACATCCTTCATCCGTGACACAGTATTGAGAATGTCACAAATGATGTGAAGAAACCCTGGGTCTGCTAGGAATTATGAAGTATGAGGTGAGTGAAATAATAAAAAATAAACAATAATGAGTCATATTTTTACAACTTACCTCATATTTTATGTTTCTTTAAACACGGTAACTAGTTTTCAAGAGCAGAATTTCTTTCATTTTGAACCGACATTATGACTCATATAATGTCATAATGTCGGTTGAAAATGAGAGAGATTCTGCTCTTGAAAACTAGTTACCGTGTTTAAAGAAACATAAAATATGAGGTAAGATGTAAAAATATGACTCATTAATTTATGTATTTATTCATTCCTCATTAGCCCAAAATTTTCCTAAGCACTTTTATTCTAAAAAAATTTATAAATAACTTAAATATTTTATCTTCTCTCAAAGTAAGGAACCATATAGCTGGGAGAATTCATATAAGCAGCATAATCTAAGCTTGATTAGCATATTTCCATTTATATAATTTCTTCACAATACCTTGAACTTTAACCTTGCATAAAGTAATGAAGAACCACATAATGTTACTTCCTTTTGTAATTTTATAACTTGCATAAAGTAATTTAGTTACTGAAATGAATATTATTTCATTTTAATCACAAAACTGATAGTAAGTTACATTATGGTGTATTTTATCCAAACAATTGAATCTTAATAGTGAATGGAGAACATATTTTTATTGACTCACCTCATAAAATTTCAAATTTCTTTGATACCGACGGTTTCAGACAATATCATGTCCCTCTTCAGTCATGGCTTCCACTCTGAAACCGTCGGTATCAAAGAAATTTGAAATTTTATGAGATGAGTCGATAAAAATATGTTCTCCACTCACTATTAATGATATAACCTCATAATGTTTACTTCCCAATATTAATTTAAATATAATTGAATCTTAATTAATAAATTAATGAGTCATTAACTATAGTTTTCAAATGATCTTGTCATTCATTTTCAACTGCCATTATGACTACCGGATATTCGTTGGAATCTCCCTCTATAACGTTGCCATCTGGTGTTGATTTGACGAACTTCGAGATATCGTTGCCATCTGGTGTTGATTCGATGAACTTCGAGATGAGGTCACGTTCATCCGGAATGTCGAAATTCATAGATTTAAATTTGTTCTTCTGTATAAATATTTTCTCCCAAACTGTCAAATCCAAAGGTTTTTCCAAATGTTTTAGAAGTTTAGCTTCTTTTTCAATTCTATGACCTTCCAACAAACTATGTGCTGCAATAGCTGATTTTTCAATTTCACCATTTTTAATATTTCTAAAGTGTTCCTTTGTGCGAGTGTCCAAATTTCTTTTTGTTTTTCCTATGTATACTTTATTGCAATCTCGACAATCATTTGATAAATTCCAGATTTTTTACTATCTGGGGTGTTCATTTTCTTATTGGTTATTAATAAGTTACCAAGGCTAAATTTATTTATCGGTGCCAATGTAATATTGAATTTCTTGAAAATTTTTTGAAATTTATTATGTATTCCAGGATGATAAGTGATTTTCTTAAATTGTTTTCCTTATTTTGAACTTTTATAGGAAATTGAATCTTATTTTACATCCCCTTCATATATTTTATACATTTTTCTCTCCCACATGGACACAATTTGAAAGAAAATAAAACATATTTTAGTTCTGCATTGGAGCTACTATTTATTGGATATGCTAGACAAATTAAGAATTTATTGGCTGCACTAAACAAAATAAGAATTTTTTAAAGACTTCTTTATGTAACATAGGCCTACCTTGTTATAACATTATTTTACAAGTACCAATATCTATAATGAAAATACAACAGGAAGTAACATTATGAGGTTCTACTTAATGAACAGTTTGGTCTGCTTTCATCTTATCTCATAATTCGTTCTTTATGAGGTAAGATGAATTATGAAGTAAGATGAAGGCAGAAAAAAACTTATTTATTTACCAATCTCTAGTTTAAAAATCTCACTTAACTCCAAATTGGCAGTACAAACCATAAATTACAATATTACATTTATACTATCTTGACCCAAGAAATTTCAGGCATTTTATATATAAGCTGAACAGTAGAAATATTTTTGCTGTATTTTTTTGAAAGTACCTTGATCTTGTGATTTTAAAATATGAGACTACTAACCTTGAATTCACTTGCCATAGGATGTTCTACTTTTTCAAAGCCTGACTTGTCTAGTCTTTTCTGAATTTCAGTCAACCTTTGTAAGTCTTCAGCCTCTTTCACAGCCTGGTTAACAAAGTTCAAGATTTCTTTACTACGTTCCACAGCCTTCTGTAAACTTAATAGTTCTTCTGTATCTTCTTCTGTATATTTCGCTAAATTCTCAAATAATAGAGGGTACTTGGTGAGCCTGAAAAAATACAATTATCAAATTCAGCATAATTCCATTTGCACAATCACTAAAAAAAAGAACACAGTAACTGTGATATCTAAAAAAAAAATAATTTTATGATACACTTTAAAATAAAAAATTCTTATGTGTGTGTGTTAAAAGTTAATTTCAAACAGTCAAAATTTAGACTATAATGGGGATGATGATATCCCAAACATGTACAAGTAAAAGGACAATATTTTATGAGGTGAGGGGTACAGTTTCCATTAATATTTGTATTCTATTATGTGTGTGTTTGTTTCAATGTATTTTTTTCTGCTTCAGATTCCTGCAGTGAGCAGATAGATGTGGTCTATTAAGGTAGAATTTTTATCACTCACCTCATATTATTGTTCTTATTTGACTAAACTAGTTTTGGAACATAGTTTCTGTTCCATCCTCAGTATCATCACGACCATTGTTCTGTTGTCTTAAAGAGCTGTCCTTCGCTCCTTCCATTGGCTGACTGAAAAACCTCGAATCCAGGTCATTCTCACTGGGAATTTCAAAGTTCATCAATTTCTTCTTTTTGCTCTTTTGAATGTAGATCTTTACCCAAAGAGTAAGTTCTTTTGGTTTTTCTATTTGTTTTAATAATTTAGCTTCTTTCTCGATAAGATGTTTTTCAGACCATGCATGAGCAGCCACTGCAGATTTTTCTACTTCCCCTTTCTTGACATTCCTGATATGTTCTTTCACTCTAGTTTTCAAAATTGCCTTAGTTTTTCCTATGTAGAATTTCTCACATTCTTCACATTTAATTTTATAAATCCCTGATTTGTTTTCTTCTTTTATTTTCTCATTCTTATTAGGTCTAATCAGTCTACTGATGCTGTAGTCATTTTTGGGTGCTAACCTTATGTTGAAATCTTAAAAATTTTTTTGAAACTTGTGGTGTTTTAATGGATGATATGTGAATTTTCTGAATTTTACATTTTCTTCTTTTATATTCAATTCACGCACCACTTTGGCAGATCATTTTATACAGATAAGTATTTCTATTGTTTACTGAGATGAGAGTAGGATGAGCGTATGTATAATGTGTGTTGTAAGATAGGAGATGATGATGATGAGAAGGGAGAAGGTGAAATGAAACTGGTACCTGGACATAGTTTGCTTTGCTACTACTGTTGAAAAGCACCATGGGGCTGCCAGCTTAATGTCCCCTTAAATTAGACAAATTGCTATCTCCGTACCTTATGCCTTCTCAACATATGTAATATGAAGTGGTTTTGAAATTTAATCCAGATCTGGTGCCGGTGTACAGAATCGGAGGTCCAGGATTCAATTCCCAGTTCAGATAATTTTTATTTCAAAAAAGTAAATTTGTCTAGGAATGGAACATGTTAAACTAAAATATAACATCAAAATATTATCTTAAAATTGGTAAATGTAAAAAATTGGCATATGATAGGAAAAAAACAGATTGCAGTTTTGAGATCAATATATCAGAATTAGTAAATGAGACATTATGCAATGCAGAGAATTTTATCATCCCAACTTCTCTCAAAAAACGTTAAACTGAAGATATATAAAACTCATTTAATAATGCTGGGAATTTTTACATTATGAGGTTTTCTTAATAGAAATCAAATGAATCATGAATTATTCTTACCTCATACATCTATGTTATTTAACACAGAACTGCAATATTGGGAATCATCATTCCCATCATCTGCTGTTGTCACGACTGCCGATTCTTCATTAAGCTGGTCATTTTCTAAACTGCCATCTACTGTTGATTTGAAGAACTTTGTAATCAAATCAACACTAGATGCAGTTTAGAAAATGATCGGCATAATGAAGAATCGACATTCGTGACAACAGCTGATGATGGGAACGTTGATACCCGATACCGTGGTTCTGTGTTAAATAACATAAAAGTATGAGGTAAGAAGAAGAATTCACTATTCATTTGATTTTCATATATAAAACTGTTATTCTCCCAGTTCTATTACATGGAAGCAAAACATGAACTTTTACTTTAAGAGAGGAGAGAATATTACGAGTATTTGAGAATAAAGTTATTGGGAAAATCTTGGGACCAAAAAGAGATGAACACACAGGTAAATGGAGAAGACTTCATAACAGCTATATGATCTTTATAGGAAACCAGGTATAATAAGAACAGTCAAGTCTCGTAGACTGAGATGGGCAGAACAATGTGGCACGAATAGGGAATGAAAGATGGGCATTGACATTTCATGTAGGAAAACCAGAGAGAAAATGCCCAGTTGGTAGATCAAGAAAGAGGTGAGAGAATAACATAAATCATGATTTGAGGGAAGTACATTATAAAGGGGATGATTGGAAAACATCAGCTCGGGATATGGATGTATGAAGAGCTTATCTCTGTGTGGCTATGAACTTATGGGACTGATAGAGCCAGTGAGGTTAGTTATTATATTAAAATAGTAAACAATGAATCAACATGTGCTGAGGAGACTGTATTGATGATCTCTCTTAATATTCATACAATTAAATCGACAACTAAATTTCTAGCTCCATAATGGTCAATAAAAATATATAAGTAGTCTAATTGTATTTTAGAACTTAGTGAATATTCTCTATTGTCTAATATTTTATTCAATGAAAGTAATGTTGACTCATCAGAGGGTCACAGTAAATATGTAATTTTCTCTATCCAGCAAATTCTGAGGAAATAATCACACCCTGATCTATAAAATTAATCATTAAACTATGTCCTCCTCTTCTTCAACCTTTAAAGCTATGTTGTTGAAGACAGACCATTTGGCAGTAAGTAATATTTCTTCTTCTTCATCACCCAAGGATTAAGCCTGTTGGCTCATTCCGGATTCATGAAAGCTAGAATTGATAAAATTGTTCAGACCATCTTTTGTGTGGGCATCCAACATTTATCCTTCCATGTGGTTTATAATTCAGCAATAATTTTGGAAATCTTTCTTCTGGCATTCTATCAACATCTTTCCAGGTATTCCTACATTTAATTATTCGATCTGTAAGTTTGAAAATATTTAGTTCCTTTCTTATATCTTCATTTCTTTTCTTATTCAGCAGAGTATATCGTGCTATATTTCTTAAAAATCTCATCTCAATTGCTTCCAGATCGTCCAACATTCTGATCCATACATACATCAATATGTCATCACATAATTATGATATTAAAATTAACTAAAAGTAAGATCCTCAACTGGTATGTTCATCTGATGAGAATGGGAGAGGACAGATGGCCTAAATGAATTCACCAATGACAAAGAGTTAAAGAAAGCAAGAAAACTTAGAAAACTGAGATAGTATAAGCAATGAGGAGACATTTGAGACATGAAGACAAGAGAGAAGACTATGGAGGATTGGCACAGAAAAATGGCATTAGCTGAAGAATCCCTGATATAGATAGAAAATTAGCTATAAGGTAAAAATCCTGATTTTCCTATGGAGAAATTATTTCATTTTTGTGCTTACGCTGCATCTCTGACTTTTGACAAAGTCTTTGCCTATCCCTCTAAGTTCTGTATTGAATGCCCAGGATCAAAAGAAATATGAGATTAAGTAGTGGCTAGGAAAGGAGCATTTATGCTTTTATACATACAAACCTCTGCATGGCAGTAGGAATAATATCTTTAAGCTGAAGTCGCCTACACATTGAGTTACCCTCAGCATCGGTAAGAAAGTTGTTGAGTTTAGTGTCCTTTCTCCGCCTCTCTTTCAGCAGTTCCAGGGCTATTTGTGTGTTTAGCACAAAAAGTAGCAGCTGCCTGCTGAAAGTTTTCACCTGCAGGACCATCGAACTAGAATATAAACAAAAAATAAATATTTATAACAGTTCAAAACACTACTTCATTCTTCTTCTTCATCTTCTATGTCATGGAGTTAGGTCAAAGACCTGTTTCCACATCAAGAGACTGTATCCCTACTTAGATAGATAGATCATAGGTTGATTAATGCCTTTGACATCATCCAATTCCTTCTTCATTATGATAAAAAAATTCATAAGAAGTAACACTATGAGCTATTATTAATTTAATATTAATCAAATGTCACCTCACCTCATCTATTTTTTTTATAGACCAGTTGCAGATTATTCTTCATCCTCAGTGACTGAGAATGGCAAAAAATACTTTGAAGAGTTGGAGTTTGACTGAAGATGAAGGCAAAGACCTTTGAAACCGGTACCATGAAAACATGGAACTTAATGAGTGAGATGTAAAATCATTTTATCCAACTCAATTATAGATCTTTAAGACATTTTGATTTATTTGCCTTAAGAAATTCATATTTAAAATTTGCAGATTTGTTAACTTAAAAGCCGATATATATATATTCAACATAGCAATTCCTTCATCTTTTCTCATATTCCCTCTTGTGGAGCCAAGACTTGGACAATCTCTATCATTCCACATCTCCCTCTTCAGTCTATTCTTCTCTCATCATCCTTCAAAACTTGCTCCATCCACCTATATTTCAGCCGACCACTTAGTCTCTTCCTATGTATTTTATATTCTAGGGCCTGTCCTGGTAACTTCCAGTATCCATTCTTTTTACATGGCCATACAATCTTATTCTACTTACTTCTATACTCTACTCGATTCTAGGTTTTTCTTATTTCTATGTTCTGAATTTGGTCTTTCCTAGTTTTTCCTAATACATTTCATTTCATCTCCACTCCTGATGGTATTCTACTTAAATATATTTTCAAATAAGGACAATTTGTATACCTGTATCTGTTAACAATATATTACATAACAATAACACTAACCAACATAATTTTATTTTTTTTCTGTAACTGACATGGAAACAGCTAATCTTTATGTTTTCAGATGTACTGATAATGAAAATATTAATGAAAATGCAAGATTATCTCTCATTTTGAAGTTAGCTAACTGTACGTTATTGCCTATATAAGATTATCCCTCGGAGGAAGGTCACTGAAGGCACAACCACTTTTCCTGGCATTTGTAATTTTCTGCTGGTGATTTCCTGATTAGTGTCCAGCAATAATCTGCTAACATTGATGCACTCTACTTTCCCCGCTATCTCATTTTCATATGTGAAATCTGCTGGTGGAAGCATTCCCCGTGCTCGTCACTTACAGTACCACAGTTGTCAGGAAAAAATCCAAGTGGGAATCTAAGATATGTAACTTTAAGGATATGTTGCACCCCAGTCTATCGTAGTAGTGCAGAAGATTTGCCACAAGATCCTTATAGTTTCCTGCCCTCTCATTTCCTAGAAAGTTTGTTGACACTTGAACAAAGGCATCCCAAGCTAACTTTTCATTACCTGTCAGGATGGTGTTGAAATGCTCATTTTGTACATTTTTGTGTATCTGGGGACAAACAAAAATCCCCTCTTTTATTTTCACCTCACTAAGAAGTAGCAATTTCTCTTGCAAATAGAGAACTGCTTCCCCAATTTTGTCCATGGCCTTAACAAAGTTTTCTTTAGACCCAATTTTACATGAAGAATAGGGAGAATTATGTTCTTAGATTGACAAGTGCTTGTGCATAACATTGTGAGGTACTGGTTCAAATGATTGACGCTTAGGCCAATCTTTATTTTTATAACGAAGTACTTTGGCGCGCTATCCCAGAGGCACAGGAAGCAACAGAACTTGGTGTAACCCTGTTGTAGCCCAGGTAGTATGCCTATGAATTTCAGTCCTCAGAAATCTACCATTTAAACTTGTCATAGTTTAATTGCAAAAACAATTGTTTCATGTTAACAATATGTTCCTTTCATGTAAGGTGCATACCCAATCGGAATTGATGGTAACACGTTGCCATTATGCAGTAGGACACACTTGATTCTTATTTTTACAGTTAATGCCCATAGATGTCATCAGCCCCTCTACATCACTACAGAACATCAAGTTCTTTTCACTTTCGAAAAATTGGAAGGAATGGCATATGGCAGTTATGGAACACAGTCACATTTACCTCCCCTTTTACTTGTAAATGAGAGCTAATTCAAGTTTTCATTGTCTTTTTTGTTATCAGTGTGATCAATATACTTACAAAACTATTTATTTCATTCCAGTTACATTTTCTCTGTTTGGCTAGTGTAATCACTTTAGGGTATATGACTTTTATTGTCAATTTTTAAGAATTTTATTTTTGCCTCAACCAGGAATTGAAGCCAAGACCTCTGGTTTTATATTCCAGCACACACAGACCATTGTGCTACTCAGGCTTCCCTGTTCAAACAAATTTTTTCTCTCTTATATAAAAAAAACATGGGGATTTCAAATATTTTCATGGTTTTGGGTAAGTAGTTACAATGATAGTGCACCAGTGCATAAAGCTGGAGATGTTGATGTCAAATCCTTGTTCAGGGAAACATTTTTTTTATTTAGTTGTATCCCCTTATATAACCCTGTTTCCTCGCCTTAGCAATGAACCTTCATTCTATTGCAATTTGGTTGCTTCTAATTCTATAGAATTTTGTGATGGGATTATTGAAACTTCTATAGCTGTAAAGCTATTATGATGTTACATGTAAATTTAGACACTCAGATTGAAGAATAAATTATTTAATTAATAACTGAGTTTAGAATTTAACAACCTCACCTCATAATATAAGATTTCTCGAAGACATGTTTCAATATCATAGTTAAATACAGGAAATGATATTATGAAGGTTCTTATTCATGGACAAATGAGTCATTTTTTCTAATCTTACCTCAAGTTTTTATGTTTTCTTAAACACAGGAACTGCAGTTTTAGTTTGTTAAGCGGAGGAAACATCCTTCCCATTTTCAAACCGACATTATGACTACCGGATTTTTCGTTGGAATTTCCATCTATAACGATTGCCATCTGGCATTGATCGATGAACTTCGAGATCAGGAATTTTGAAAATTCATGGATCGAAATTTGTTCTTCTGAAGAACACGGTGATGACAAAAGATGGAGCGATTCGATGATTTTATTTGTAGCGATCTTATTTGGACATATCTTCACAGAAACTTTAAAGTTATGTATAAAAACTCATAAGGTTTTTTTGTTTTTCGCTCGCAGCCGTGTTTCAGCTTTAAACCGAGAGAGCGCAGCAGTTTATCAAAGATGGCGACAGGCGAGGAGAAAGCATATGCTGTCTTTGAATTTCATTCAACTCAATCTGTGATAATGTGCAACGACACTTCAGAACGAAGTTCGAGAAAGATGCACAGAGTGCCAACTCAATTCGGCGAGGTATCTGCGCAATTTAAAGCTACAGGATGCCTCTGTAAAAGGAAATCAAACGGGTTCGTCCTTCAGTGAGTGAAGAAAAGAGTTGAGAGTGTCGGATGGAGTTTCACACGTAGCCCACAGAAATCCAACACCGAAAAAGACGAGCAGAGCAGAGAGGAACATTCCACAACCGACCGTTTTGAAGATCTTGCGGAAAAGATTGAAGCATAAACATTACCACTTGCAATTTCTACAAGCCCTTACGCCCATTGACAACGTGAGTCGGTTTGAAATTTTGTACACAAATGCAGCAGTTTATGGATGGGATGGTTTTTGTGAGAAACTTGTCTTCAGTGACGAAGCAACATTCTTTGTGAATGGCAAAGTGACCAAACACAATGTGCGAATCATCTGGGGCACAGAAAAAATCCCCGCGTTATTGTGCAGCACATTCGCGACCTCCCCAAAAGTTAGTGTGTTCTGTGCGGTTTCTCAGTTCAAAGTTTATGGCCCTTTTTTCTTCTCTGCGAGCAGAACGTTACAGGACACGTGTACCTGGACATGCTGGAAAATTGGCTCATGCCGCAGCTGACGACCGACAGTGAGACCTTCAGTCTACCAGCAGGATGGTGCTCCACCACACTTCCATCACGATGTTCGTGAATTTTTAAACATGAGATTGCCAAACCGATGGATCGGTCGCAGTGGGAGGAGAATGATCAGAAATTGTTGTCATGTGGCCTCCACGCTCCCCCGATTTGACGCCGTGCGATTTTTTTGTTTGGGGGTATGTGAAAGATTCAGTGTTTGTGCCTCCTTTACCAGTAGACTTACCAGAACTGCGAGCTCGCATAATCAATGCCTTTGAACAAATTAATAGGGACATGTTACGTCGAGTATGGGACGAACTTGATTACAGGACTTGATATCTGCAGAATCACCAAGGGGGAGCATATGGAGCACCTGTAACATCTCAAAAAAAACCTGGGAAGTTGCTCTATGTATCTGTAAAAGTTCGTGAAAATATGTCGAATACTACAGCTACCATAAATCAATGAAATCGCTCCAATCATTTGTAATCACCCTGTATATCTTCTCTCAAACTGTCAATCTAAAGGTTTTTTCACATGTTTTAGAAGTTTGGCCTCTTTTCAATTTATGACTCTCCAACAAACTATGTGCTGCAATAGCTGATTTTTCAATTTCACCATTTTTAATATTTCTAAATGTTCTTTTGTGCAAATATCCAAATTCCTTTTTGTTTTTCCTATGTATACTTTTTTGTTAGTCTCTACAACTAATTTGATAAATTCCAGATTTTTTTACTAACTGTAGTGTGTCAATTTCTCATTGGTCATTAATAGATTATCAAGGCTAAATTCATTTATTGGTGCCAAATGTAATATTGAACTTCTTAAATTTGTTAAATATTTCAGGATAAGTAATTTTCTTAAATTGTTTTCCTTTCTTTGAATCAGGTTGCAGGGTGGTGTATTCTTTTAACCTTTTTGTTGTTTGAATTTTTTAAATTTATTTATAATTATTTCCTTTCCAAAATTATTTAAATTAGCTATGTTCAAAATGTGATGGGTGTATTCTTTCTTAAAATCTTCTTTATTTTGTGGAACATTTGATAATCTATATATCAAACTGTTGAAAATTGCATGTTTATGTGCAATATGATTGAAACCTGAAGACTTTATATAATTGTTTAAGAAAACCTAAACTATGAGGTAAGATGTAAAAAATTACCCATTTATTCATAAATGTTTCAATATGTCTACATATCTTCAGTTCCATCTAACTGTTGAATGGTGGTTGGCAATCCTGTAGGTTGAACTTCCAAATTAAATCCCTTTCCCTGGGAATTTCAAAATTCAGGATTCTTCTTTTATTTTTCTGGATGTGAATATTCTCACAAACTGTGAGTTCCTTAGATTTATCTGTTTCAATAAGTCACAGTTTGGGAGAAAATTCACATTCAGAAAAATAAAAGAATTTGGAAGTAGTTCATTGGTCAGCCACCAGAGGAAGTAGGAAGCAATCTATAGGATCGCCAACCACCAATTCTACAGTTAGATGGAAATGATAATATGCAGAAGCATTGAAACATGTCTTTTTGGAGAAATTTACAATTATGAGGTGAGGTGTTAAATTCTAACTAAATCATTAATTAAAACAAGCCTCATGGTGTTGGCTTCATTCAAATATTAATGAAAATAAATAATTTTTTGAAGAAACATTTTCTTTTGCCTGAATTGGGGATTGAATCCAAGACTTTTTATGCACCAGTACACTTACTGTTGTGCTACTCAGGCTTCCTTGTTCAAACACAATTTTTTTTTCTCTTATATACTATTGTTAAGCTGAATAGATTTATCACATTTTTGTAATATACTGTTGTTATCCAATGCTTCAGTAATTTTCCAATTTGCAATGTTTTCTTACCATATTTCCGTCCAAAGACCTGCTAATGTGTCACTGCATAGTGCTTTAAATGCTGGAAGAAGTCTCCAGTCTAACGGTGGTATTGTGTCTTTATGTATCATACATTTATTTGAAGTATTACTGTGAATTTGTACAAATGGTCAGTGAGACATTTTGAATACAGCAATGTCTGCTTTCCTTGACATATTCATCAGGCAGCACTTGGAGTGTATATATTTTATAGGTTTCCCTTCTAGTATTTTCAATATTTACTACAAATTTAAAACTTACCATGGCTAATAGCAGGTCTGCAATGTCTCCCACCAGGGGATTCTCGCGTCGTTTTGACTTCATGCTGTTGTTAAACTGACTGTGGATGTCCAGCATCTCATCCAGGTTGGAAAACAGCAGCTGTATGTGATCTTGAGGCAGAAGTTGGTTTTCAACCATTGGTCGATAAAACACTTGGTCCATCACTTTCAGATTCCGAACATGTGATCTTTCCGTGTGGAATAATTCTACAACATTAACATATACATATAATGCATTCATGAACATTAAATGCTTAAACAATATTTACCTTATATAGGGAAAACAAAGAGAAATTTAAAAACCAGAGCGAAAGAACATCTCAGGAATGTCAAAAATGGGGGAGTAGAAAAATCTGCAGTGGCAACCCATGCATGGTCAGAAAAACATCTAACAGAAAAAAGGGCCAAATTATTAAAACAAATAGAAAAACCCAAAGAACTCATGGTTTGGGAAAAAAATCTATATTAAAAAAAATGGAGAGGAGAAACTCCCAGGGAAAAGATTTGATTTCAAGGTTCTTCAGTCTATCAACAGAGGGAGCAAGATGTGGCTCTTCAGGACAACAAAACAACAGTCATGAAAATACTGATAATGGAACTGAAGAGGATCCCAAAACTAGTCTAAGAAGATGATGATTACGAGGTGAGGTAATAAAATTTTACTTAAATAAATATTTACCTTAATAACAAATTCCAGACTGTGAATATAAAAGAAGTAATTTATATATGGGCTGAAATTTTGTAGTACATTTCCAATATATGTCAAAAGAGTAAATGCACTTATTTCCCAAAAAAAAAAAAAAGAAAAAAAAAAAGAATGCTCTTCTTCATTAATGTTAAATACTAACTTATAGATACATTTATTATTTTGAAAAGAAAAATTGTCCATCATTACAAAAGTTAAAATTTTAATTAATACATTGAAATTGTATATACATGTTTTCACAGAATCTATTAGAGATTTGTTAAAAAATATTCAGGGAATATTTAACAAATCTTTGTGTACAAATTAAAACAATGATTTCTTTTAAAAGTTATTATTGGATATACACCTAAAGTTAGGTTGATAGAGACAGATAGTATTTTATAAAGCTATTTAACAACACAAAGTATTAGCATCGTAATTCATAGCTGGACATGAAAGAACTGACATTCAGAGGCTTCTTGTTTCAGTCTTCAGGTTCTTTTACATGTTCTAATTCTGTAATATAGGACCCACTACTTTATTTTCCTTCTGAAAGAAGCCTTATTCAGAATATTTGCATTCTGAAAAATCCATTGATTCTGGCTGGTTAAAGCACATAGTATTGTAAATTTGTGAGGCCTGGACCATGATTGAGCAAATACAAGAACAACTTAAGTGATAGGAGAGAATTATTAGGAAGCATTTATAGTCCAATCAAGATGAAAATTTATGTAGAATTTGCACTAAGCTAGAAATCTAAAACTCTTGGAAACCTAATATCAAGACCTGTATTAAAGTTAAAAGACTTCAATGGTATGCCATTTAATGAGACTCAAAGACAAGGACTGTCATGATTATCTTTATGGGTGAGATAGAAGGGAAAGGATAGAGATCGGCCTAGATTGAGATGGCTAACTGTGTGAAAAGGAAAATGATCTAAAGGAATTGGGAATAAGGATTTGGGAGAGCCACTAGCTGAACTATAATGGATTATATGCCCAAGAAGAAGAAAAATGAAAGAACAAGAACATTAGTTTTAATATTGGCTTAACTCCACCAAGCTAAATAACAATAAAAAAACAATTTTACTCATTATTTTCTTTTTTCTATTTATTTTTATTCATGTCCTTTGAAGAATTAATTCTCTAGAAGGTTTCAATGCTTTAAAAAATACCTCTTCAAAAACTTAGTATTTTGATTAAAAAAGTTAGCACACACAAGTTTACAAAATCCCCAAATTTTCTTATTGATTCAAAAACTGGTCCCAGTAAATATTTATTCTTAAAAATTTGTCATAGAACTGCATTAAACAATTACCATTTACAACTTCTTGTCTCTTTTTTCTCTTGCAGAGAGTTGTTTGAGGACCTCCTCATCCACTCCTTTCGTCCAGTCCCCTGGGTCTGGTTCTACCTCCAAGTCACTGTCCCATTCTGTTGTGCTGCTGTTAGGGGTGAGAGTTACAGTAATGGCTTCGTGTGTCCGTGCAGCTGTTCACCATCTCCAGCGATTGTGCTAGGGCTGTCCAGACTCCTGCAATATTCATTAAACCACGACCTGCTTCAGTGACACATGTCCAATAACAAGTACACATACTTTAAATTAATATTAGAGAAAAAATAGAAAATATTTAAAACATATTTACAATAATGTAAACTACTGTACAACATGAATTAAATTTGAATCAACCTTATTAAATTCCTAATGTTTAAAATTATTATTTACTTCCATTCTTAACCTATTCTCATCTCAAAATATGTTTCATAATTTAATACAATAGCAAAATTTGGCTCAAATTTAATATTTATTATTACAATCCATACTTAATCAATTTCCAAATGAAAATTAGAAATTTTAAAATTTTTTTATTCATCCTCGGGGAGCCAAACATTTCTAGAAGGCACAACATTAGTAGCAGATCGGGGATGCCTCCCAAACATGTGTGGTAGAAAAGGGATACATATACCTAATGTGAACATATCACCCCTGCAAGCAAGGTATTGATCTGCCATAAGCTAAAGTAAAGAGACCATGAAAAAATCTCAGTCCTCCAGGTCAGGGTTATAGCAGTAGGCCAGCTTTTTCCCTACATAAAAATTAGCAGTGGTAAAAAGTCCAATCAATATTTTATTTTCATTAATATTGTAATGAAAATATTCTTTAAATATATTTAAATAAACACAAAAATAAATAAATAATATTTTTACACCTAAAACATGAAAAAAAATAAACTACTCAAATATGAAACTTTCTTGATATTACTTTATATGGCTTTCAATATTCACAGAAAGAGAAAATTGAAATTCTAGGCAATTTTAAAATCAGTGTTATAAATAATAGAAAAAAAAAAATAACAGAAATCATTAATTCTTACCTTGTTTGACAAACTGGAATTTGATGAACTCCCTGAATTTGTGTTGTAAGCAAGTCCCTGGCCATCCAAATCCACATCACTGTAAATAAATTTTTTTAAGTATAATGTTATACATATTATTGTGTGTTTTTTATAATAGTACCCATATTTTATGGACTATAAGACACATCTTAATTTTTAAGCTACAATTTTTATTAGATTGCAAATCCAGACTAAAAAAAATTCTTAGTCTATAAACCCGTTTGATCTTTAAAATCCCTGAAATCATCATCTGAACTTTCTTCTTCTTCTTCGTCAACGTTCTCTTTATATATAAAGATGATCTTCACTGCCATCAAAGAGTGTTACTTGTGCCGCACTTCTTGAAAAGATTTAATAATAACGTCTTCTTTCACTCTAGCCATGAATGTTTTTATCCACTGACACACCTGTTTGATTGTATGTCATTTTAAAGCTCCCTTCGGTGTTGAATTCATGTTAGGTTTCATCATCCATCATCCATTTGTTCAAGTTCACTGGTGATCATAAGACTGCAATGACTGTGTTCTGGGTTTGTGATGATTGGGTGGGAGGGAGACAGTGTTAGCCAGATTGTGAATCCCCGCACTCATGTTCGTCACATCGGTGCACTTGCACCTGCTAGTTGAATCCAATGTTGCCAGATAGAAATAGATTTACCACAGCATTGAATATATGGCCATTTTTAATGACTGGCAGGAATTCTAAATCAAACATTTTCATATTAATTTTGAGTATGACACACCTGAATCTGGAGATAATTTTTTCGAAGAAAAAATTGCGTCTTCTCGTCTGTAAAGTATGGTAATATAATCTTTTGATTATTTTTTAATCCTTGGCAATACAACAAGCCAGTGAAAAATCTGAAGAATACATAAGAATGGAAAAACTCCCATTCATATCTCATACCTAGAACAGGTAACAGTTCTAAAAATATCTCTGGTTCCTTTAAAATTAATACTTCATGAATAATTTTGAGCATAGATTCGTTCACTTTATTTCTACTGAACGCCACTTGATTTGAGAAAATATCCATCCATAGTAATTCGCCCGAGGGCAGGTCCTTCACTGCAATCATAAGCACTTTCATGGCTATGCTTGCAGCTTTATTAGGGAATTTGTAGGGGTGGTGAGCTTCCCGTTGCTTTCCACACGGTGAAGGATTATGATGATAATGATAGGGATGATGATGATGGTCATATGATTTTGGGGGCCATTTGGGCCTTAAAGTTTTCCTGACATTTGTTTCTTACAGTGAGGAAAAACCCAGATAAAAACTCACCAGACAAACTGCCCTGACCGGGGGATCGAAACCCGGGCTCGCTGCGTGACACGGCAGCACGCTAACCTCGAGACCATAGCGGTGGACGATTGAAACATATAAGGATCCTTTAATCAGATAGCATTGATTCGTTTATTATGTTAAATGGAAGGAAAATTTTTGAAAAAAAAATTATGATTTAATAATTAAATTAGTTTATATAATATTGGATCCTTTATAATAATAGTTTTCCTTAACAATACATTACGTACAGTAAAGGTATTGGATTACGCGTAGTATATATTCAGCCAAGCCTTATTCTTTCAATTTCACTTTTTGTTCTCATTCATATTTGTAAGGATGATGTAAATTGTATAAAAATACTGAGAGATACTAGACAACTTAATATAAAACATTTTTCAACATTGTAACATAATTATAATCAAAGGAATACCCTCTCTGATTCTTGCTGCGAATTATTTCAGTGTCAACAACAAGCAAGATGTATGGTGAATAAAGATTTTACCTCATGTCAAAATTGTAATTTATTTTCTGATTCCAATTAGTTATTCATGTGTCATTCCCCCCCCCCCCTCAACCGGATTCCACAAATCTATGAAGTGGCCCATCAATGGGTTGAAGTTGGAGATTGTGGTATTGATTGATTTTACAGTATAAATTTATTTAGTGATATAATTTTGGTTCCATATATATGAAGTAACAATTGATGTTCATTAAATTATAAATCACATTTACATGCATACGACGCTGTGTAAATGAATAAGGTCACACTCTTAATTTGGAGAGTATAGTTGTGGGGGGGGGGGACCAAAAACAAAGTGAAGATTTCTTGTATATGTTCTGAATGTATGACAATGCTGAAAAATGAATAAATTGAATCAGGTTCTCTTTTGAAGGAATATTTGCCTTTTTACAATCTGGTCGAATAAGAAAGAGAGCTAATATGAGGTAGGGTTGTAATTAACCGATCTAATTTATTATATAAAAAAAAACCTCAACATGAATTCCTATCAATTTTATGTTAAATGTTGAAAACTCCAGAATTTGCAGTATCCAAATAGAAAGTACTTATTTCAATAAAGAGAATTAAAGATTGGCACTTCTCATGTCTTTAATAATTACAATAGAATTAAGTGTGTGAAAAAAGAACCTAGTGAGAACAGCCAACATATCAAATTTAAATAAAAAAGTGCAGTATGCTGAAGAAAATGGATGCAGAAGCTGGATATGCAATTATATAAGATATGTACCAGAAATTTTACCAGAATTAGTTTATAATCTTGAATATAAGTTGACCATACCTTATAATGTAAATTCTGAGTAAAAATATGCAACCTATATATGCATAAAGGAGTGATATTTATTTTATAAATAATCACAAGAGAGATGAGAGGTCATTTACAATAGTACATAGTAGGTTGGTATAAATAGCTAATAATTATCACTACAGTGGCCAGGTATAGCTTGTTCCAGTTAATTCCATTATCCGACAGTTGACATAAAGGGAGCGGTTTTTTTCCACTTAATGTTCCGTATCCGCCACTAAATTAAGCTAAGAGCTATCTTCCTCAGTCAACAATACTCATAGTCTTGTTTCTGAAATTCTTTCAATTCCATGTATTTATAAGAACCAATAGATATAATTTTTTTTTTATTATGGAAGAACAAGGACAATTTTAAATCTATGAAAATCTTGAAATTGATTTTTTGCCATTACAATATTTTTCTTTTGCCTTATGTAATAAAATTGAAAATTATTAATTTTATGTACAAAACATAAGGATACTATGGTTCAGATATATTCTACAAGTACATGTATTTTAAATATTTAATTAAAGTACTTTTCTCTAATACAAACTTTCCATTTCCAAGTTTAAAAGAGAATATTTATTGTACTAGTATTCTCTGCCCTTGAGCTAGTCTTCTTTAAGGAGGAAGACATTAAAAATATCTTTTAAACTTGAATACCTCTGATTATAATACTGCAAGTTTGAGTGGCCCATTGTTAACACATTGTAAGCTAAAGTGGTCCAAATCAGTGGATTTTAACATTTTAAAATCCGTTACATTAATTTTCCCATTCGTTAAAAAATAACAAAAGTACAGTAATTATAAATAATTTTAATAAAATAAAATTATAAGTCATTAAACTCAGTTGTTTCTGCTTTACATATACTTTTTTTTTTGCAAAAGATAATTAGTTTAAACTTTTGAATTACAATTTATGCTTTTATAATAAAAATAATGATGTTAAACATATTAGAATATATTTTTAAAAATTAGTACTTTTTCATTACTTGAATTTTAGTTATTTTTATCTGAATTATGTGAATTCATGGTAAAAAAAACAACACTATTGGCTCTTCAGGTGTAGTAACTAATCACTCTATGGCATGACAAGCTTAGAAGGTACTTGGCCAACCAGATAACTGGTGGCCTCACATCCATATGTGTCAATCATAGAGTTTGGATGATCATCCTGCCAGTATAGCAGTGATACGTGGTTAAAATGTTGGAAATCAACCCTTATAGCAGGTTTTCTCCTCCACCTCAAAAAAAAAAAAAAAGAGCCCATGGCGCGACAGACCTAGAAGGCCCTTGGTCTACCGGCCACTGCTGACCTCACACCTAAACGTGTTATAATTGAGGTAGATGATCATCCAGCCAGTATAGGGGTGATGTGGTCAGCATATCAGGCCCCCCAATGCCATTATATCTGGTTTTCTCAACCTGGAGCCACTACATATTGAAGCTACCCAAATGCCTCATGTTGCTGGTGGGCACTGGGCCCATACTGGCTGAAATTCCACGAGAAAATTTCTTCCCCCATGGGGACTCGAACCTGCACAGCTCCCATAGTACTGCACCAAGGCAGCTGAAGTATAACTCGAAATTACAGCACATAAAAGAATTAACTGAAGACATTTATATTTAGAAGGTACATGGTTCAAATCCTGAAGTGAAGTTTTCTGTAGATATTGAGGAGGATACCAAATTAAAATTTATAATCCAACTGCCTCTAACATTTCTGCAAGTTATTTAAACTATTGGCTGTCTTTAGGAGGTGACTTATGTATAGTATGAAAGGGTAAAGTTATTCCACTACAGGCCTTAGAGGTCCTTGGGTACCAAGAGGTTTAGGCTCCCACCTTT